>JASTWR010001554.1:0-40367 GCA_030770355.1 Harpagoxenus sublaevis | reverse complement strand
AAGAGGCGATCCGGGTGTAAATCCATTGGACGCGGCGTGTCGCGAGCACGACATAGCGTATTCGCGTAACAAAGA
The DNA here is from genome assembly GCA_030770355.1 of Harpagoxenus sublaevis. NCBI lineage: Eukaryota > Metazoa > Arthropoda > Insecta > Hymenoptera > Formicidae > Harpagoxenus > Harpagoxenus sublaevis. Next base: position 40,292 of record JASTWR010001554.1, on the reverse strand, counting down.
TCTCACCGGGAGACACGCGGCGGACAAGGTACTCGCCGACAAGGCGCTAGGACGTGTCATCGCGAGAGATTCGGCTCTCGGAGAGAGAGGTGCCGCTACAGCCGTCTGGGCTTGCTATGAAGCAAAGACGAAAGCTAGGAATGGTTTGCGAACCGTGAAAAAGAAAGAAGAGGAGAGCGTCGAAAAAACGGATACTTCCGACGGCGAAACGAGCGGTGTATTGCCGCTTCTAACCGTTGCTGGGAGTTTCTCGGTTCCCTGGCCGGCGGGCGGCCGGGATCGCAACGGCCGTGAACGCTCGCAAAACCGCGCGACGTCAGCTGGAAGAGATGCAACGTCACAATCGCGCCATGGAAGGCCGCGGACTTTATCTCGCTCCGTACAAACGCGGACGGGGAGTTGCGTCGAAGAAGAGGAGAGAAAATATAAAAAAAAAAACGTCAAAGAGACGTTAAAAATGCCCACGGGTATTACGACTAACGTACAATTGAATCGACTGGCGAAACACATGCGCGTACCGTTCTTCAGGGGTGTTTTCATGCGTGACTCGTTACCAATCGGCGGTGTACGCCTAAACGAGAGCGGTATTGTAAATTTGGATGATACAGCGGGCTCCGGTACTCACTGGGTAGCGTACGCAAAGAGGGGAAACCGCGCGATGTATTTTGACAGTTTCGGTAATCTTCGACCGCCGAAAGAGTTGGTGCGATATTTCGGACCGAGCGTGATGAAGATAGAGTACAATCGCACGCCCGTTCAAACATATGATCAGAACATCTGCGGACAAGCGTGCCTGCGATTTCTCCTGACAATAGACGACGAACGGCGTAAATTTAAGGAACTGACGGTGCGCCGTGGAGACTCAGTGTTAGTCGAACGGTTTTCCCGACATGTCTATGACATTCACGCTGACCGGGAAGAGCAGCATCCTCGCGGTGCCCTACTTTCCCGCCGTAGATTTGAGCGACGGTGACTACGAGCTCGGTCTAACGGTTTTTGAGACTTATCACACGATACCAAACGTGAATTCTTCGAATAATAAATTTTACTTCGACGAGGATGACACGGAAATTACGATACCCGAGGGATCGTACGAGATAGGAGCAATACACGAGTTTTTGAAACGCGCTGTTTCACGGAAACGCCCGCGACGCGTAGCTCCTTCCATCAGCAATCGTACATCGGTCGTAGATATCGCGCAAGAGGAGACCGCTCGCGCGAATGGCGACGAGGGCGATGATGACAACACGGAGTACGAGGATGATGAGGCTGTAAAATATCCGATAGTGCTCCGTGCTAATTACAACACGATGAAAAGTGAGATCAATTGCGCTTTCAGAGTAAACTTTAGCAAACCAAACAATATTGGATCACTGCTGGGATTCTCGTCGAAGCGTATATTGCAGCCTGGAAAATGGCACCGATCGGACCTACCGATTAATATCATCATATAAACATTATCCGCGTAGAGTGTAACGTGACCGCGGGTGCGTACAGCAACGGCAAAACCCGTTCACACGATACACGAATTTTCTCCGAGCGTGCCACCAGGATATAAGATATCGGAAACACCGGCGCAGATCATTTACCTGCCAATCATCGCACGGAGCATTACTGATCTAACGGTACGCATCGTGGATCAGGACGGACGATTGCTCGACTTTCGAGGCGAAGAGATCACCGTCAGATTGCACGTACGACGGCGACAGCGATAACGCGTGTGAGTGTGCGCGACATATATGAGATGCTCGTGTTGAACGACTCGGAGCACACGAGAGATAACACTATTTACACTACGGTAGCGGTCAACGATATCGTTCGATCATTGTCATCACCAGCGTTAGGCTACGCTACAAATACGAGAAAGAAACTCACAGCGTCGAACGTTAAATTCTTACAATCTTTGGGATTCGCGGTGCGAAATATCTGAGGAATCATGACCGATATCCTTAACATTGGAAGCGAGCCGGTCTTTGACGATCGCATCGTCAAGATCGAGACTCACACGTACAACGCGTACGCTAACACAACGTTCGAGTATAGCGATGAGATACGAATACCCATACAACAGCAGGATCTGTATACGTTGCCGTGCGAAAGTTTTCTCTACGTCGAAGGAATATTGGCGGTGAACAGAGTAGACGGTGAACCCGATAACGTGGTATTGGCGAATAATGCCGTCGCATTCTTGTTCGATGAGATTCGATACGAACTCGACGGTGTGGAGATTGATCGTAACAGAAACGTAGGAATAACAACAACGCTCAAGAATTACGCATCGCTGTCTTTGGGCGCGAGTACGATTCTGAAAAACGCTGGCTGGGATATGCTCAATAACGCTGACATCACTTCTACGCGAAGAAACTTTACTTTTCACGTACCGCTCAGCATGCTACTGGGATTTTGCGAGGATTACAAACGCGTGGTGATCAACGCGCGTCATGAATTGATCTTGATACGATCGCGCAATGATAACAATTCCCTAGTGGGAAATTCGACGTTGAATCCTGCTATCAACGTACTCAAGATACAATGGCGAATGCCTCACGTGTTGCTGAACGAGATCAACAAACTGTCGATGCTGCGCGCCTTGGAAAACGGACGATATCTGAATATGAGTTTCCGTTCGTGGGATCTGTACGAGTATCCCCTGTTGCAAAACACGACCAAGCACTCATGGGCTATCAAGACCGCGACTCAGCTCGAAAAAACCGCGATACGTCATCTTTGCTCTGCAGACGGGTCGGAAGAATGTTATGACCAGAGAAATAACAACGTTCGATCATTGCAAATTGACCAACGTGAAACTTTATTTAAACTCTGAATTCTATCCGTACGATGATATGAATTTGGATTTTAGTAAAAAACAGATGGGCGATTCTGTACGATATGTATGCACGTTTCAGTAGAGCGTATTACGGACGCGAGCACGTCCAGCCGTGTCTCGATGTCCCGAATTTTCTACAATACGCTCCAATAGTGGTCATCGATTGCTCTCGACAAAACGAATCCGTCAAAAATGCCACCGTTGATGTCAGAATAGAATTCGATTGTATGGAGAATGTACCGCCGAATACCTCAGCGTACTGTCTCATCATACACGACCGCGTTATTCAGTACAACCCGTTGACCAACGTGGTGCGCAAAATTGTCTGAGCGTTCGCGGCAACGTCGAAGAAATTTTTTTCCGATACAATAAAAAAGAGGGGGGAGCAGGGTATAAATCAAAAGTGTCGAGAGACGTCTGCATATTTGCGTGTCATTCTTCTCGAGTAACGCATCAAAGAGAAATCTTATGTCCGTACCAACGTTCGTGGACCTGCAAGGTTTCCTCGTCGGAATGAAATTTGTCGTGAAGGAGGTGGCGGTGCTGCGAAAGGGGACCGTTCTGGCGCATTACATCTTTGAACGCCCCATGCCGTGGAATCTCCTCATGAATTCCGACAAATCATGCGCTACCTGGTTGATCAAAAATCATCATGGATTACGATGGAACGACGGAAACGTGCCGTACAGCATGGTGAAACATCTAATTACATCGGCCGTGCTTGGTATGGAAGAGGATGATGATAATGACGACGAAACGCCGCCGACTCTCGTGTACGTCAAGGGAATCCAGAAACGCGAATGGCTGGTGGATCTGCTCGAAAATTTTGCGAGAAAGAAAATGATCATCGAGACTCTGGATGCTGATTACGAAGACATCGACTCTTTGAACAATATGGATGCCGCTAATACTGTCCGATGCGGAAAACATACGAAGAACTGCGCGTTGCAAAACGTATTTAAAATATTTAACTGGTGGTCGAAACACGAGAAAGAAGTGGAATCTTTTTATACAACTTATAAAAATAAATAAATAAATTATACATATATGTACATTACAATGTTTTATTTTATATCTCCTTTCCCATCTACTTCGCATGAATATATATGTAACAGAAAAATAAAGCCTTTCTTCAGGTCACGATGTATGACTTTATTTTCCACTCGAGCGATATACGCAACGTTCGCCTGAACATTGGCGCTCGCTCGCTTCTGTAGTGCTTTGTTTACAAGCGTGAAAGATGAACCGATATGCCCATCCTAAACTACGATATTTGACTCTTCGTAGAAAGAATCACGGCGCCATTCGGTTATGGTGTCTCGTATTTACAGATCGAGCGAGCGTTCTAGCGGGTTTCTTGCAGCAGTTACGCCTCAGTCTGCAACAGTCGCTCGCCGGTTATATACGCAAGTCGTTCGCGGTGACAGTTTTTTTGTCAGTTTTTGTGAGTGTGATAGTGTGTGTGTCGAGGGTCTGAGCCGCGGGTGTCATGTACGTAATTACCTCTCTTATAAAGTATAAAGTATGTTTCTTGATCGTGTTGCGATACGATTAAGAACAGGTACTTGATAGGAGACGTAATTACGTAGTACCCGCTGGAGTACCCGGCGCTGAATATTATTATTATTATCGGGAGAGTTGTCGCGGCCGTTGCCTAAGCTGAGGGGTGTGATAGCAGTGGATTATTACAAGGTGCGAAAAAAAACGTTATGGCACCTCGTATGGGTACGGGGTCGGACCCCGAGATTGTCCCGTTCTTCGGGGTGCCGCCAGAGGCCGAACAATTCATAGAAGAGCCACAACCACAAGTGGACTTGTTACCACCACGGGGCATAGACGTTCATATCCGAGCGCTAACGTACGTTCGGGATCTAGAACATTACGAACGTACGTTAGTGCGACGCCCGGGACGCATTGCGGCCAACGACCCCGACAATGACGAACTCGTCACACGGTTGGTTGCGGCAGGCCTGCGACCCCCGTTTCGAGTCGCTGGCCGTGGTTGGGGTCATTTCGGCCATCGCGCCCTTCTTAGTGAGATTGCCCGCTTGCTTGTAATAGGGGTCCCGCAGGCAGTTGGTCGTGGTCGTGGCCGTGATCTTGGTGGCGGTGGTGGTGGTGGTGGTGGTGGTGGTGGTGGTGGACACGGTCGAGGCCGCGGTGGTGGCGGTAATGCTGGTCAAGGTCAAGGTGGCGGTAATGCTGGTCAAGGTCAAGGTGGTGGCATAGGCCGCGCTGAGGGGATAAGACGACTGCTGCAAATATTGCAGCTCGAGCGTCACCCCGTCGGGCGCGGACACGGGCATCCCCCCCCAAATTAAGGTAAGAACGAACGCGAACGCGAACGCGAACGCGAAACGCGAACGCGGGCGGCGCGGGCGGCGCGGCGGGCGGCGGCGCGGCGGCGGCGGCGGCGGCGGCGGCGGCGGCGGCGGCGGCGGCGGCGGCGGCGGCGGGCCCTACCCCTAACGCGGTACACCTCCCCCGCGCGGACCCTACGCGACACCCCTCCCCCGCGCGGACCCTACGCGGCACCCCCCCCCCCCGCGGACCCTCCGCGACACCCCTCCCCCGCGCGGACCCTACGCGCCACCCCTCCCCCGCGCGGACCCTACGCGGCACCCCTCCCCCGCGCGGACCCTACGCGGCACCCCTCCCCCGCGCGGACCCTACGCGACTCTAACGCGGCACCCCTCCCCCCCCCCCGCGTCACGTCAACACCCCTCACCCTCCTTTGTAATATGAGACGCCGCCTGTGCCGTCGTCCACCTCGCCCTCGGTTACCCCCCCGCCCCTCACCCCCCCTCATTGCCCCATGGGTCGGAACTCTCTTATTATCACTACTGTTATCCGATTTCGACGTGTTTAAACGTCTATAACGATCGTTCAAAATACTCAGCTGAAGAATCCCCGCGAGACAGATTCGAGTGTAACGCGATGGCGCACGTGGAGGTTTTTTTTCGTTCTAAATTTTCCGATCCGGCTACTACTGGCGACGCGTCGTGTCCTGTACAAGATATTTATATATAACTATTTCCTGACTCTGCAGGTTGCTGCAAAAAATATACGCGTCGCACAGTCCATATCAAAAGTGAACGTCGGTTAGACCGAACAACGGACAACGTACGTAAAACTCTAACTCATCCAAAGGGAAATGAACTTTTTTGCGAACGCGAAACACGGTTACTTCATCGGCGGATAGGACGATCGGTCGAGCGGATTCTGCGTATGCGCGAAAACAGACTCAACGATAGCCTCGAAAAAATTGAAGAGAGGCGGCGATAAGTCGGACGCGCGTATTTTTTTCGACCGTATCAAATACGGTTTTCCGCGTCGTCCCCACCCCTCGCTGGCGAAAGAGTTCACGCGACTCGGACCTCTCCAACGATCTCCCGCGAAGCGAGACAAGTTTCCCCGTTGACGCGAGCGAACCTCTTCGCGTTTCAAGATATACGAACAACGCCGCGGAGGATCGTCGAGGTACGCGCAAAGGCAGGGATCAATTTTTGAGAGATATCCTCAATAACGCTGGAATCCTTTCCTTTTTTTTGTCTTTGATGACACGAGGTTTATATCTCGAAAAAAACTGAAGAAGCCTTACTCAATTTTTTAGAAGACATTAAATCAAACATGCTAAAGGTTGCGTCCGGCGCGGAGGCAATGATCGCTAAACCAAATTTCCATAGCAGAAGTATTTTTTTAGAAAATTTGGTTGCCATAGAAATGCGTAAACTCGTGATGAAATTCATACAAACACGTTTTAGATATGTCAAGGATGCACATGCCTACGTAGATACGTTTGTTAAGTTTCACCTCGAGTTTGCGCATTTCTATGGCAACCAAATTTTCTGAAGAAATACTTCTGCTATGGAAATTTGGTTTAGCGATCATTGCCTCCGCGCCGGACGCAACCTTTAATATATTTGATTCAGCGTCTTCTAAACAATTATGTAAGGCTTCTTCAGTTTTTTTTCGAAACAATAAGCCTCGTGTCACCAAAAACAAAAAAGGTAGAGAGGGGATTCCAGCGCTTTCAAAAAACATCTCTCAAAAACCGATCCCCGTCTTTGCGCGTATCTCGACGATTCTCTATGGCATTATTCGTATATCCACCTCCAAGGACCCCTGTAAAACTACGATGATAACAATAACAATAACAATAATAAACTTCACGCCTCCTCCTTGCGCGGTATCCCGTAATGTCCTTACGGAAGAGTGCCGAACGAGCCGGGAACGACGCATCGCTTGTCGTCGTGGGGGCTGAGCGCGAGCTTCAGCTCAGACACGGTGCGCACCTGGTGCAGTCTCGAGCGGATGCACGACTGGCGCCTCGACTGTTCCATCTGGTCGTTGAGACACCGCATGTAGTCCTCGAACGCTATCGTTCTCGCGACCACGTTCCTCTTGACGCCCTTCACCCTCTTCGTGTCGCTCCTCTCCGCTAACCTCGTGGCGTACATCTTCGACCTGAGCCCCACGAACTCGGTCATGACGGCGCCGTCGTTCTCGTCCTTCATGAGGCCCGGTATCTTCCCATTCGCGCGCGGCATGCCGTACGCGTTGGTCTCGGGGTAACCGCTCGTGTCGAATCTGGCGATGTCGCGCTTCATGTCCTCGTACGCGTCGTCGCACTCGAGGAGGTACACGAGACTGTCGGTGTCCGTGTACATTATCTTGCATCTCCCGTCGTGCAACGGCACCATGTAGTCGTAGTGAAAATCGTACACGCGCGTCTTCGATATCTCGAGAACGCACATCCCGACGTAGATCGGCTTGCAGAGCTTCACCTCGAGCCTGCGCAGCTCGACGGCGACGAGATCCTCCGCGAAGACGCTTCGGCTGTGAAAGCTCGGTCTCGCGATCAGAGCCTCCGCGCCGTATCTCCCGTCCCAGCGCGTCACGAGACGCACGTCCACGTGATCTCGCACGTTCCCATGGTCTTACCGAAGACCGCGTTGTTCATCAACTTGTAGATATTCCTTTCGAAGTCGTTGCTAGCGCGAGTCCTGAATCCCGTGTTGAGCTCGATGTACCCGCGAAGCCACGCGGATTGCGCGAACCGCAGAACGCGGTGAATCCTTGTGACGAGCAATCCGTGTCGCGCGCATTGCTGCAGATTGCGGTAGTGCAACACGTAACGCGACTTGTCGAACAGCGTGGCGAGGAGCTTATTGCACCGTTTTCCGGGAGGCTTATCGCGCGTCGGGCAGAACGGAAGGTCCCTATGAGCGTCGTAGAGCTCTCGCGGATACGCAAGGTCGACCTCAAGGATGTAGCCAATAGCAGAGTCTGACGTCACGGAGGTCACGTCGAAGCTCTCCGGGTCGTCGACCCACTGAAACTCCGCGCGCGGCAACGGCTCGCGCATCGCCCAGCCGTACAGATTGTTCACGTCGAAGTACATGAGGTACGTCGACGGTCGCGACGGATCGTGCGACGGCGCGTACCTGTTGTTGGCCCGCGCGTACCTGTTCGAACATTGGCTGAGACCGCCGCGTACGCCGCGCTACACGAACAACGCCATATCGATGTCGGTCAGCAGTTCCAATCGCACGCCGGTGTATCTCAGCATAGCGTCCCACGCGTATCCCGGCAGAGTGTAATAATGCGCCGGATCCAACCCGTAACTCTCGATACAGGTGTCGCGAAAATTTTCGAACACGTCCGCCAGAAGAAGCACGTCGGTCTTCAGGTACAGATTGCTGTACTCGCCGAGACTCGACGCGGAAACGCCGCCAGACGTTGCGCGCGCGCTCGTAATCGCTATCAGTCGCGGTCTCGCCGGTCAACGAACTGTAGAAGGACTCTCGCGGCGGTAACTCCGTCTCCAGCAGCTTGTCGAGACTGTCGACGTACTCGTACGAAAACACGCCTTTGCGCGTTAGCAGGTCGAAATCCTCCTCGTCGAGCCCTGAAAACTCCGACCGCGCGATTCGCATCTTGCTCTTGTCGAGATACGACGCCAGTCTATCGAGACTCTCGCCGAGAAATCTGAACGAGTCCACGAATCGCAGCTTCGCGCACTTTCTCCATCTGTCGCCCGACGCGTCCTTCACGTTCTTCGTGAACGATATGTACGTCTCCTTGGTGATCGGCAGCAGATCTATTCTACCCTCGAAGCCGTTGGCCAGATCTCTGATGATGAAGTGAGCGTCGTAACCCGACAGATTATGAAAAAACACGGGAATGACGTACGAATCTCTGTAATTCAAGTTGCAGCGCGGATGCGCGGGACCTCTGTAACGCCCGGTGAGATGACTGTGATCGCGCGCGCGCTGATCCTCCGGTCCAAACGGTCTCTCGCACACGTGGCAACGCGGCGCGCTCCAAAAATCGCGCAACTCTTCCGGGGTCAGTTCCGCCATGGTCACGTTGGTGGAGAGAAACGTCTTCGCTCGACGCGCGATATCGTTGAGCTCGCCGACGAACCACGACAGACAGTCCTCTCCGCGACGAGATCTGTACGCGGACGGGATCTCCTCGTGCGCGGAGCGCAGATAATATCCCACGCTGAAGGCTCTGTGACGCTGATAGGCGTAGCTGTTGACGTTAGCCGCGTCCATGTCTCCTTCCTTTTCCAGCACGCACTCGAGATCGGCGTACACCGCGAAGGGAAGTCGCTCCTTTCCGTTGTAATTGCGAAAGAAGAGCCACTTTTCGTCGTCGCTCGGGAGAACGATGGCGCAGTCGTTCATCCTTCCGCAGTCGACGCTGTGAGCGGCCAGTTTCTCGCTCGTGTAAAAGTAGTGCAGACATCTGCGAAAAAAGAAACGCTCGCGTGAACACCCCGCGTTCCTCCGCGCGATTCTCGCGCGATACCTACCTGATCGCACACGTGCTTCCTCCTGTGGGTCCTGTTCAACTGACATCCCACCAATCGCGACAGATTCCTTATGCACGCGAAATGACCAACGTTCGCGCGGTTGCGCGAATCCGGCAGATACAGCAGATTGACGTGTCTGTCCCTCTTGTCGTCGGTGAGCCGCAGAGGAACGATCACGTTGCCCTCCGCCCTTCCTCTCTCTCGCTGAAGACGTTGACGGACACGTCGTTGAGTCGCTCGAACCTCGAGATCTGTCTCAGAGTCACGGGAAACTCGATCCCGTCGAGATTCAATTTCGTCGAATAGTGGGGATACGCAGAAGGTCGGTTCGCGTACCTCTTAGCGGGGTACAGAGAGGCGACCACGGCCCACGCTAAACACGCGTTGTCGTTGGAGCGTACGTTGACCACCGCGCGTTTCCCGCTCACGCGTCGCGGTATCTCCACCCAACATCCCACGCGCATGGGATTGCACCTGTTCACGTTCACCATCAGATTCAACACGCGCGACAACGCCCAACCGCTGTCCCGCTCCTGAAACTCGTCCAGATCGGCCAGAGTCTTGTCGATCACGTATCTGTCGTACTACTCTCGCAGATAGGACGCGATAAAGAGCTGACGATTCCTAGTGGCGACGCTCTTGACGGCGGTTCGACCGCCCGCGACGAACTCGCCGTTGAAAACGGTGTTGACCTTCAGGCACGCTTGTCTCTCGAGATTGACGCGCACCCGATCGAGCACGGTGTCTCTCGCGTCCTCGAGAAATCGCCGAGGTTCCAGATAATTGGAATTTATCACCGCGCCTGTCAGCACGCGACTCTCGAAGGCCGTTTCGATCTCCGCCCACGAGAACCCTCTCGCGTCGCCGTGACCGGCACCCACGCGCGCGAAACGCCGTCGCAGGGCGTCTCTCGCGCCCTCCAGAAGAGCGATTCGCGTGGCCAGAGAGGTCACGGTTCCGGTGGGTCTAGACTCTCGCCTGTCTCGACACCTCTCGCGCAGAGACTCGAGACGCTCGTCGCACCGTCGCACAGTGGGCATAAAGTCGCTTTTTGTGGCCGAAAATCGTTCGACAGCTCAATTCTCAACCGATTGCAATGATTTTTTTTAAATACGCGTTATTTATTGTACTATAGCGTAGACTTGCACATTTTTTGATATTACAATTTGTTAATAAACAAAAAATCGAAATTGTTGTAAACTTTTTGACAAACATTTTTTGGTGTGTTCATAATTTTTTTAATCTTGATATAAGAGGGTTTTCGGGGTCGCTGATTACGAAACCGTGCGAGTTGTTGACGATATTAATTCCCGTCTGCTCGCGCAGCATTCGGTTTCCGTCTCGCACGCAGCGCGCTGCTAAACAGCACACTGTCGCGCACGCACACGGGTCACATACAGCGATCATATATATCCCCGTTGCTATTAAAGCAGCCTTCAAAATATGAAAAAAATCTTTTTAAATTTCTGGATGTCTATAACTGGCTCTTACAGGTTTCACATTATTAGTAATTGACATATATATCGTTGTTATTTTGTAACAGAAATGGAGAAATTTACAATTCAACAACATTTATTGTGTTCTTGGTTATGGAATAATATGTAATAAAAAGTTTCTTTTCTTTATTCTATGTAAATAATTATAACATAATTAAAAGTACAGTTTTTTAACATTTTATATACAAAGAGAAAAAGTAACAAAAAAAATAAAAACGTCAAAAACAAAAAGAAACAAAAATGGAACTCGCTAATATGCTCACTAGGTCAACGTCCTATAGTTACAGGTAACGCTAAACGCGAATATTTGGCAGATATTCTTATTAAAACTATAAAGTGTACAATTTAATTTTATTTTTTTAATATTATAATTATTGCCTTTAATAATTACCCCTGTATACTAAATTGTACGAAATTCGTCCTTACATTTTTAGTTTACGGCCATATTGGATCCGCCATTTTGAATTTTAAAGTTTTAGTGGCGGTTTCTTAATCAGCGACCCCGAAAACCCTCTTATATCAAGATTAAAAAAATTATGAACACACCAAAAAATGTTTGTCAAAAAGTTTACAACAATTTCGATTTTTTGTTTATTAACAAATTGTAATATCAAAAAATGTGCAAGTCTACGCTATAGTACAATAAATAACGCGTATTTAAAAAAAAAATCATTGCAATCGGTTGAGAATTGAGCTGTCGAACGATTTTCGGCCACAGAAAGCGACTTTATGCCCACTGTGCGTCGTTCCCACGCGCGATACGCGTCCGACGAGTCGACGCCTCTCGCGCGTTCGACGAGATCGCGATCGTCCTCCGTCATGCCTGTCTCGTCAGGCGTCTCAGCTCGGTGGTCAACCACACGGTCCAACCCCGACTGTCCACGAGTACGTCCAATCTGACTCTTCGACGAATCTCCCCGCGACTCGCACCGCCCGTCTCGCTTCTTCTCGAGCGTCTCGGAATTTTACTCTCGTAAACCCACGCTCTGTTGCTGCAGGCCAGCATCGTCTTTATCCACAGTTCCTCTCGGGGACACCGAAAACCGATCTCTTTCCTCAGAACGTACGTCGTTGGATTCCATCGAGCGTTCTCTCGTACGGCGACCGCTCGAAAACGAAAGATCTTCGCCGGTGAAGTGGAACGGAGGAGAGAGTCGTCGCTGGAGTCGCTGTCCGGTATTATCTCCTCGCAATAGATATCGTCGATCGCCTCGCCGTGGCTGAAGCGATAAAAATTAATCGGTTGGTCGACGCAACTTCCACGTTGGACAGTTTTTTCACCCGCGAGAGAAATATTACCTCGTCCGAGCGGAGCGAGGACCGTCGTCCATCGAACCGCGAAGCGTCGCGCGTCTCGAGCGAGTCGTTCGAGCGTCGAGACACCCCGCGTTTATACTACGCGAGGGATCTGCCCCGGAAACTCCGAGGGAGAAACGCGCGCTAGAAAACACCGTTATCGCCCGATAAAACGAGAGGGCACCTTCGGACTTCAGGGCTGCGCCGTTATCGCCCCGATAAAACCCGACTCTAGAACGCCCCGCTATCGCCCCGACCGCATCCGTCGTCCTCGCGCACCCCCGGCGTCCGCGCGCGCCCCCGTCCCCGAGAGTCGCGCGGGGAGAAACGGTGGTGACCTCGCCGCCCCGCGACTCTCGCCCGGGGAAAAAAAAATCTCACCGCGCCGCCCCTGACCGAGCCCAGGGGGATGATCTCGACGATCCGCCCCTGGGCGCTGGGAGGTCCGCTGCGGTAAGGGGAATGAAATTTTCCCCTCGTCGCCCACCTGCCTCTCGCCCACCCCTCACGACTATCCCCACAACTCGCTGCGGCCCGTCCCGACCCCCCGGGCGGAGCTCCCGTCACTTAAAACTATCGGCTGCACACCTACTATGGATATTTCTTTGTTCCGTTATTACTTCTTTGTTTGCAATTTGTATATATTAATTGTAATTTCTCTTCTGTCCTATAAATAAATATGCGTCAGATACATGTGTGTAGATGTACACAAGTATATTATCCTTATTAATATACTACAAAAAAGAAAGAATAATACTCCACGCTATCTATCTCGTTTTGGAATAAACGGACGAGAATCAAAGCAAAGTTCTAGAAATATAAATAACATTTTTTTGAATTTTTAATAATTAATTAAACAAACAGGTAACATTTAAATTAAATTAAATTTTTTTAGCGCCTTTTTTCCGATTACACAAAAATTGGTAGATAGCAAGCGTATCGCAGCGAATGAGACGTCGGACTAGAACGCTGCACGTTGCCCGTTCCAACCCAGCTTTTTAAAATTTTTTGGGCACGTAAATGTTTACAAAATTTTTAAAAATTATTCAAGTAAATAATTTAGTCAACGTATATGCAGTTAAAAAATTATTATTTTAGTATTATTATTATAACATTTTAGACTTTACTAGGCACCACAGACTCGCGCCTCGTATACGCGCTACTTACAATAGCCTTAGCAATATACTTACAAGCAGAAGTATCCTTTGTAGGCAACAATTTTTAATAGTGCAATATATATGTTACTTTTATTAATCCGCGACTTTCGCCTGCTTAACCGCTTAGCCGATGTTTGATATCCTATCCCTTTGGTACTCCTTTTATACAGTCTTCCATAACTGTCGTATTTCGGCATTGCATGTATTTCTTTCTTCGCACGATCACAGATAAAATTACGTTCGACATCGGTTTTACGCGCCTCCATAATTATAAAAATAGCTCTTTGCACAAAGAATTACGATTCAGTAACGACAGTATATATAATACGCTATATAATCTAGTATATAAACCGTAATCCTGATCTGCTCGCTTGTTATACTATCTTTCCACGCAATCCGCGAGATGCGACGCAAGACACCAAAAACAAACATTACGCGAGGAATAGTGGTGTGCGTGTAAATGTGAATACGACGGTGCGTTTACTCATACATGGCTACACTAGGTTCACTCACCAGGCCGAGCGAGTATAATCAACAATCAGTCGATATTCTACCGCCGCATAGGAGAGATAGATGTGAGTATATTATTTTGTATATAAAAGGCATTTGTTATTAGTATCAAATATATCTCTGAAATAATTAAAAAAGTAACGTGCTACGCATGATGTGCAATATTATTTCATCTGCATATTTTGTGTGTCAAATAGGTCAAGCAAAAACAGAAGGGCCATGGAGAGAGCGAACCGATCGAGAGATAGAAGGAAGAATGTAGAGAGAAAGAAAGAGGAAGAGGGAAGGAGAGAGAAGAAGAAGGAAGAAAAGGAAGTAACAAGAAAGGAAAGGTTAGTACAGTATTACTTTATTTTTACATTTCACCCATACATCGAGTTTTGTCTTTCTTTTTCTGTAAAAAGAACCCGTGTAAAAGATGTTATTGTTAACGCTTTTCCGTGATTGATTCTCTCGCTTAGCTCACTTCATGTTGCGAGTAGCTGTCAGCGCAGAGATAGTACTTTGACAGTTCGTATAAATGTCAGGTTATTATTGTAATTTCATGTGAGCAATGCATGTAATCGATTTATATACTTCTTCATAAATAAGTAAAAAATAAAAATAGCTAAAAAACTAAGTAGCGCGCATCTATGTATGATGTGTAATACCATAAATTGCACATGTAGTTCATAACAAAACGGTTTATATAATTTTTTTATTATTACACATTTCTTTTATAATAAACGTTATAAACATAATTGAATTAGGAGACCGGAGAAAGCGAGAGAAGAGGAACGAGGAAGGGAAAGAGAGAGGGGCCGAGAAAGGCGAAGTGAAGGACAAGAACGGAGGAAGGAAGGGGAGGTGGAAGAGAGCGAAGAAAGGATGAGTGTGAAAGAGGAAGAAGAAAAAGAAAATAAAGGAAAAAAAAGAGGCGGGAAAAAATTGAAGGAAAGAAATAAAATGTATGTAATATTTGTGAATGCAATTACAGTTATAAAATGTTTGCTATTTTATAAAATAATTTATTGCTTTGTGATTTCCGTATAGCTATTACTCGTCAAGAACACGGCGCGAGATGAGGAGCAGAGGAAGTTGGAGAGGAAGAGAATGGAGAGGAGGAGGAGGACGGAGAGGAGGAGGAGGATGGAGAGGAGGAGGAGGATGGAGAGGAAGAGGATGGAGAGGAAGAGGACAGACACGAGGATGGGATATGGGGTGCACACGGTCTGGATCGGGCACAGGCCGTGTTTTTATTTTTAATTATATCTAAAATAAAGAAAAATATATCTACCATATAATGTGTATCCTATTTTTTTTCTTACGAAATCTCACAAATTACAAAGAGAGAGAGAGAGAGAGAGAGATTGATTGATTGATTGATTGATTGATTAGGTTTATTTATGCCCAAGCATAAGCTAAAGGGCAAAGGTACATTACAAGCAAGTAAAAAAGAAAATAAATGTAATGCTTAAGATCTAAATAGATATAATATAACACAACTTAAACTAGGTTTATATATATATAATGCAAAAACTAGATACCCGACTAGACAATATGAAATGCACAATATAATCACAAGGAATGCCGAGAGTCAGCCAGACTCAGAAGCAAACAAAAATAAATGGAGAAGGTTTTTGAAAGATGCAATAGAAGATGCAGATGTAATGTTAGTAGGAAGAGAATGCCAAAACCGAATTGAAGAAAGACGAAAGGAGTGCATATACATGGCAGTTCTGCAAGTCGGAATGTGAAAAGTAAGTGGTGAGGCGCCAAGACGATCAGATCTCCTTAGTGATGGGTCAGGAAGAGTGAAAAGCTCACTCAAGTAAGATGGAGACTGTAAGAACAGGATGCGATACATCTGACAACCAAGAAAATAAAGCCTTCTATTTTCAACTGAGAGCCAGCCCAGACGTCGTCTGTAAGAGAGGCCTGCACTTGGACACGGTACATTTGGACACAGTTTATTTGGACACGATCATTTGGACACGATCTATTGGACACCGTTCGTTTGAACACCGTTTATATAGACACCGTTCATTTGGACACGAAAATACGCGACCTGTGCACTTGGACACGAGAATGCGCGAAATGTTCACTTGGACACGAAAATGCGCGGCCTGTGCAGTTGGACACGAGAATACGCGACTTGTGCACTTGGACACGAAAATGAACGACCTGTGCACTTGGACACGAGAATACGCGACCTGTTCACTTGGACACGAAAATGCGCGACCTGTTCACTTGGACACGAAAATGCGCGGCCTGTGCAGTTGGACACGAAAATGCGCGACTTGTTCACTTGGACACGAAAATGCGAAATAACTTTCGATGATAAATATGTCGCAGCCACATGGTGTACACACACACACACACAGACACACGCAGGGGGGGGGGTGCAAAAGAGGGCCTTCGTCCCCCCCCCCACCCGCACCCCCTCCGCCGGTAGGCAGGGTGGACCTCGCTTAATATCTCGTGTCCAACTCCACAGGCCGCGCATTTTCGTGTCCAAGTGAACAGGTCGCGCATTTTCGTGTCCAAATGAACGGTGTCCATATAAACGGTGTCCAAATGAACGGTGTCTAAACGAACGGTGTCCAATAGATCGTGTCCAAATGATCGTGTCCAATTGAACGGTGTCCAAATGTACCGTGTCCAAGTGCACCTCTCCCGTCTGTGTAAGGCGTAATATGATCATCACGTCTAAGATTAAAAATGAAGCGAATACAGCAATTTGCAAGTCTCTGCAATTTAGTATTTAACTCATTGCTCAAGCCATGATAGACAAGACAGCAATAGTCGATGTGCGGTATAATTAATGCTGTAACTAATTTGGTTCTAAGTTCAGTTGAAAGAGAATTTTTATTGAATTTAAGTTTGTATAGCGCATAATGGACTTTTTGCGAGACATGCAAAATGTGTTTCCTCCAAGAAAGAGTAGACGTGAAAACGACACCCAAATTCCTCACTTCACTCACAAAAGGAAGAGGTATATGGTTTACAATAATAGGCGGTAGAAGACCAAAATCAATTTGCCTAACATAAGCTTGACTACCAAAAATGAGCACCTTTGATTTGGCAGGATTTAATTTGAGACCATTAGACTCAGCGTAGTCGAAAATAGCGTTGGCATCTCTAGAAATCAACTCCAATCCACAAAGAATGTCAGCCGGTGAGCATGATAGATAAATGGGAATGTCATCAGCAAACATCATATGAAATGCATGCTGCAAGATACCACCAATGTCATTGATAAAGAGGGAGAATAAGAGCGGGCCAAGCACGGAGCCCTGAGGGACGCCGGATGATGTAGACAACCAATCAGAAAGTTTACCACTGTCATCAATCACAGCCTGAGAGCGACCAGTCAAATACGAGAAAATCCACGTAAGACGGCATCAGAGAAACCGATTTTCTTCAGCTTCAAGAGTAGACGAAAATGTGGTACAGTATCGAATGCTTTACTGAAATCAAAAAGGATCATGATTGTGACAAGTCTGTTGTCAATCCCCTCCTTGATATCGTCACAAATACGTAGTAGTGCTGACTGAGTATTATGACACGGTCGATACGCAGACTGTCTCGGATTTAAGAGATTATGCTCAATCAAATATTCAGTGATTTGTGAGGCAACAATCCTCTCGAGAATTTTAGAAAGTTCAGGCAGATTGGCAATCGGTCTCGTATCCGACGGGGATGATGGAATGCGAATTTTCGAAAGAGGGCGGATGAGCGCCCGCTTCCACTGAGACGGAAATGAAGAAGTCTCCAATGAGCGGTTGAATAAAGCAGTAAGAAAAGATGAAATCCTAGGCCATGCAATGCGCAAAATATAAAGCGGAATTCCATCGGAACCCGACGCATACGAATGAAGCGGTCCTCCAGAAATGAGTTTAAAAATCATGCACGGTGTTATAGCAGAAAAAACAAATTCTGGGCGTTGAGATGAACAAGTAACCCAAGCAATGGCGGATTCAAAGTCAGCATATAAGCAAGGCAACTGAGCATTAGAAACCGAAACATAAAATGAATTTAATTGATCAGGCATAAAAAAGCGTAGAGGAGAAGCCAAGGATGATTTTACAAGACCCAACCGAGCGAGTTCTCTCCAAAGTTTAGCAGGATCCTTGATATTTTTGAGAGAATTGAATTGAAACTCACTCTTGGCACGCCTTATATCGATATTAAGCCGGTTACGAAAAAGTCTGTAGGTGGCATAACCAAGTAAACTATTGGAACGTTTTGCTTGCTTATATAGCTGATTCCGAGTACGAAGCTGGGTTTTAAGTTCGACCGTAAGCCACTGCGCAGGGGGCTTCTTGATAGCGAATACATGCTCAGGAGCAAACACATCCAGCGAACTAAGTAAAATGTTAAACAACACCGCACAAAGCCCATCAACTCCAGGAACATTAGTCTGGTCATCAAGTCCGACACAACTACCATCAGTGATTGCCCGAATGCACGCAAAAGAATCAGTACTCTCCATGATGGACTGAAGATGATCTCGAAACTCATCAGCATCAATGGTTTTGTAACTACGCCTTCGGATGTTACGCTCAATCGCCACGTTCACACCAAGTGACAGTGACAATTCGATGAGATCGTGACCCGCTATAAACGGGCACTCCGATTTAACAAACGTCAGGACCTTATCACCGTCGTCCACCGCAAAAATATCCAGCCACGAGTCGGAAGTAGCTGTGTGATGTGTAGCGTCAGAGCGCACAATATTCAATAATAAGCCTGACATAAGCTCACGTAGATAATTCGCTTCAAAATTAGTCGAAAGAAGGTCGCAGTTAAGGTCTCCACCTATGATTATGTTTTTATAAAGATGTGAAACACTCATGAGTGTTTCAACGAATTCATGTAAAAGGAGACCCTTAGGTCTTCTGTACACTGACGCAAATAATACTGACGCATTGTTAGGTAAGCGGATAGCGATAATTAGATATTCCGGAGAGTTGATGTCAACTCCCGCAGAAGAGGCGATAACCTCGACCTTCAATGAATCGTGAACAAAGCAGGCAACTCCTCCGCCTCGTCTACCCACTCGATCATTACGAATTAGAAAATAGCCATCTAAAGCGACCAAAGCATCAGAAACATCAGAATGTAACCATGTTTCGGATACCGGAATGACGTGATATAAGTTGACAGCAAAACGTATTCTAATTAAGTCAATATGCCCCCGAAGGGAATTAGCATTAAACTGAGCTACGCGAAATTGAGTAGACGAGACGGATTCACAATGTGTAACTAAAGTCGAAGACATGTCGGACAATGACTGGTCGGATCGTGCACGTCAAACGAGCTTATCGAGATCGGCGCTAGAATTGATTTGAATGACAGGCTTACCGTCCGACTGCCTGACACGAATGCGACCTCCCCTCACCCAGACATGCATGTAAGATTTTTGTTCAGCAATACGTTTAGTTTGCTGAAGCAGTTCATATCTATCTTTGGGGAAAAACTTATTAACATACACGCTTCGACCAGAACCACCGTCGCAAATCTCACCCTGCTTGAGCACGCGACGCTCTCGCTTTTTCGAAATAATAGTATCGCGAACCGCACCTGAGGTTAGGGTGACAATATATGAGTTAGAGGAAGAGACCGACAAGGGTCGGTCATGAGACGCAACTGGTGAAGGCTTGCGAGCAACAGCCCTGACGTCGAGAATATGACAGGACAAATCAGGGGCACCAAGGGTCGAAAATACATTGCGAACGCACTCCAGGGGGGAAATAGACATTTGAGCTGGTACACCCGAAATAATAAGCATATTTTCAGTCCTCTCAGTCAGAGACCGCGGGACCGAAAGAGAACTTTGCCGATCACGACCCGAATCACAAACCTCATTCGCAAGAGTAACACACTTTTGCTCTAAGCTAGTAATACGTTGACTATTACGATCAACATCGTTCGCAATAGAAGTCAACTGATCAGGCTTAACGTTGAGCTCGCTATTAATTCGCTGCTGAGTTTCGACAAAAGCGGAAAGTTCGCTATTAGTCCGCAGTTGAGCTTCAACGAACGCAGAAAGTTCACTATTTGTTTGCTGCTGAGCTTTAACTGAAGCAGAAAGTTCACTGTTTGTACGCCGCTGGGTATCGACAAAGTCAGAAAATCTTTTATCCGACGTCTTCAACTGCTCAATCAATTGACGTAAAAGCTCATTGGTTGAGACATCGCTCCGAGACTTGATCTGAGATTGCGGATGCGGCTGAGTAATAGTGATCGCAGGAGTGGCCATGTCAGCAGAATCTAAAGACGGTTTAACTATTTCCACAGCCGGTGTTGGAGACAATGAAGCGGCCAACGCCTTACAACAGTGGTCCGCGTATTTGGTCGTGGAGTACGGCTTGACACAATCACGATGAAAAATCTTCTTACACTCACATTCAACCGAAGCAGAAAGAACTGTGCGCAATTGAACGGTGCGCGAAAGAACTGTGCGCGAAAGAACTGTGCGCGAAAGAACTGTGCGCGATTGAACGGTGCGCGAAAGAACGGTGCGCGATTGAACGGTGCGCGAAAGAACTGTGCGCGATTGAACTATGCGCGAAAGAACTGTGTCCAATGTAACATACGTTTATTTACAAAAGAAAGTTAATAACAAATTTTAAAAAATTTAATTATATAAATTTATGTAAAATTTTAAAAAATTATATAAAAATATATGTGTCCAAAGCAACGGTGTCCAATTAAACGGTGCGCAAATGAAGTGTGTCCAAACAAACTGTGTGCAATTGAAACGTGTCCAATCGAACGGTGCGCAACTTTATGTGTCTAATAGCACGGTGTGCAATTGCAACGTGTCCAATTGTACTGTGCGCCAGTGAACCTCTCCCACTGGTACACCTCCGGGTACCGGGAATAGAAATCTGCAACTAATAGATACCAACTGGCACCGTGTTTGAATAAATCCATGGCGATGATTTGCCACGGTCTATCCGGAAAATTAGATGGCTTCAACGGCTCAGAACGCGCGGGCCTGTTTTGTACGCACACCGCGCAGCTGTCCACTAATTGTTGAAGTTCCGCTGATAATTTCGGCCACCAAACGCTGTACCTAGCGCGAGCCCGGCATTTTTCGATGCCCTGATGAGCATTATGGATGGCTTCCAAGGTTTCCCGACGAAGTCCTGTAGGAATGTAGAACCGATCGCCGAACATGATAAACCCCCGTGCCAATGTGAGATTGGCACGAACGTCATAGAAGGGTTTCACTGAAGCGCTGACCTGATCTTTACCCGGCCATCCATTTTGAATGTACTTTACTAGTTCACGACACACGGGATCCTCCGCTTGCAAATCCAAAAGTCTTGAAAGTATTGTGTCGGATACTGGAGATTGCATTCTCTGTAGACGAGGCGACAACTCGTCCAGATTTTTCGTCATCAGTAGTGGAACCAATGGCCGGTGATCCGTCTCCAAGTAGAAGAATTTTCCGTAAATGAAGTCGTGGAACCTCTCACATGCCCAAGTGAGAGCTAAAGTCTCTTTTTCAATCTGAGCATACCGCCGCTCGGTGTCGGTCAGAGTTCTTGACGCGTAGGCCACAAAACGTAATTCTCCTGTCTCATCTTGCTGACGAAGTACAGCCCCAAGTCCGAAGGATGAAGCATCCGCTGATACGACCGTCCGTCGATTGGGATCGAAAATTGCCAGACAGGGTGAACTGCTCAACACCTTCAAAACCGCTCTGAACGCTTTCTCACAATCTGCTGACTACACGAATTCTTCATTACTTCTCAACAGATTATAAATTGGAGTAAGGATCTCGGACAATCGCGGCACAAATTTTCCCAAGTAGTTCACCATCCCTAGGAAAAATCTAACACCCGTAACATCGCTCGGTGGGGTTAGCTCGGCGATGGCTTGTACTTTTGAAGGATCTGGGCAGATACCATCAGCCGAAATGCGATGTCCAAGAAACGTCGTCTCCTGTACACAAAAGTGACATTTATTTGCATTCAAGGTAACGTTGTTTTCTTCCAAACGATGCAATACAGCGCGAAGCCTGGCGTCATGCTCTTGTATGGTTTCTCCCCACACTATTATATTGTCCATGAGGTTAGCGACTCCCTCTAGACCCTCTAGAACCTGTGAAACTCGTTTTTGGAAGAACTCCGGAGCGGACGAAATTCCGAAGGGAAGTCTACGGAAACAGAATCTCCCGTATGGGGTAATAAACGTAGTTAGCCTCCTGGAATCCTCACTTAATGGCACCTGCCAAAACCCCGACACACAGTCGAGTTTCGTTATGTACTTGGCCCCTTTCAGCTGGCCCAACGTATATTCCACGACAGGCATCGGATGATGTTCACGTTCTACCGCCTGATTCAGTTTTGTTAAGTCCACGCAAAAACGAATGTCATCTGTATTTTGTTTTTTTACTAAAACAATACCGCTGCACCAGTCCGTTGGTTCTTCTACTTTCTCGATGACCCCTATCTGCAACATCTCTTCAAGTTTTGCTTTTAACTTTACCATTAATGCTAATGGCACCCGATGCGGTTGAGATAAACAGAATGGTTTAACGTCTTTACGAAGTTTAATGCTGTACGACGTTTTCAAAAGACCCAAACGATTAAACAAACCGGGGAACTCTGTAAAGGGTCTCACCGTGCTCTGAGCAGAAACTTGTGAGCACCGCATCACTAGGTTTAGTCCGACACATTCACCTCGTCCTAGCAAATTTTGCCGTAGTCCTTTTACGACGAACACGTTGGCATTTAGCGCCCGATCTCCATAACTAAGCCTGGTAGTGAACTTGCCGATACACTTCAGCCAATCGCGAGAGGCACTTTCTAAGTTACGATCCGCGGGGTATAATTTACCAAATGTTTGTTTATTTTCTTTGTACGCACTGTCCGTAATTAGAGTCACATCGGCCCCGGGGTCTAGTTGAAAACAAATCGTAACGTCGTCTACCGTCACCTTAGCCCGCCACGGCTCGTCCGACGGAGCCTGTGATTGGCTCACCGTCGTCACAAAGAACGGGTCCGCACGAGAGTCATCTTCCACCTTGCAGCCGGAGGCTGCAGCGGTGCCGCCGAGCGAGGTCAACAGTGACACCGAGGCCGAGTGAGTCGTCTAGTGCTCAGTATTATTATGTTTATGGGCACATTCGTTTTATTTTCCGTTTCTTGTTCGTTTGCCCACATATATATATATATATAGTATATTCTTATCGTTTTGCGTGCCACTTAGGCAATTTCCATATATACATAGATATACATATACGCCCGTAGTATTAAGCGCGTTGTCAGATGACGGACAGTCAGATCCGATTTATATAGTTTCTTTTGGGTTTCTTCCCCGTAATTTTGATTTGTATTCCATTATCATCGCCGTACATTGCGTGGTGCGGCATATTAAAGTAGTTTATAAGTGTATAGGGGATAGAACCCGTGATTCAGCGTTAATAACGTAGGGGCGTGTATCAATTACTCATTTTACCGCGTATATAAGCGTATCAAGCGTGACACGCTTACAACCGCGTAAGATGCGAGCCGTGTGTCTGCCGACGGACGTCGGGATAGCGATATCGACATCGTACTACGCGTACGATACAGGAGCATCACATTGACACAATCCGGGTCAATGAGCGTAACCAGCGTGTTCGCCATGCGTCGGAGAAGACGTTCATAGCACTCTCCGAGAACCCTAACCTCTCTGCAAGTGAAAATCTTGCAGAGACCTCGCGCGATCAAACGACCGTTACCAATGGCCTACCGAGGTCCTAATTAGGCCCCATACCAAGTTTCACCCTGGTCCGACCTGGCTGCAGGTAACTTCCTGCAGGAACATCATCTACAGGAACAAACGACAGGGATGACTTCGCTGAGTCCCAAGGAAGCCCACTGACCGACTCCCGTCGTTCTACGAACCCTCTGCAACAAAATCGTTGCAGACACCTTCCTCGAGGAAAAGTCCACCATAGGTGCGCTCGCGAGACCCTAATTGACACCTCCGTCAAGGTCCCGTTCTAGTCCGACGATTCTGCAGGAAGACCACTGCAGAATGTGAAAAAAGTGAAATAACCGTTCGGAGGGTCCTTGAGGGACGCAAATTAGCATGACTATAGCGTTGCAATTTAAATTTGATCGTTCTGCAACTAACTTCCTGCAAGAACGTCATCGCCGGGAAAATGCGTTATTTCCCGCTATATTAGGATATAAGGATCATCTGTGATAAGAGGCGATGTTATATATTAATAAATAACGAAATTGCGCCGTACCTGTGAATACATGTAAAAGCATATCATATGTTATATGTAATTTCTCAAATATACATCCCGAGATACGTTTCCAGTATTACGAGGGTAGAAATATCGATTATACGGCATTCCTACGTGTTTGTCGCATCTATCGATTTCCTGCGTAGCGACGATCAGGCGATGTGACGTCATCATCGCTCGAGACAAACAAGAGTGGGGGTAACCCTCTGCGTGGGGACGTGCGACGTAGCGAGCGAGCGCTCGTGGTCAGTCCGCCGGGAGATCTCGTACAAGCAACTCATTCTGACGTGTTACGAAGGTTCTCGATACAACCGGGGAGACCCGCGTACGGAGCGATATCCGGTACAACGCGAATATTATATATTGCGCGTATAGTGAAAGATAGCGTGAGATATACGCATATCGATAACGGTTAGTCGTCCGGGAGATCCCAGAGAGACAACTCAATACACGAAACTGTCAAGTATTCGCGAACGTTCTCGAACAAGGAGAATCTCACTGACAACCGGCGAGGCCCGCGTACGGAGCGATATCCGGATATATCACGTAGCGTCGATTAGTGCGTGCGACTTATAACGAATAGCGCGATTATATACATCCGTATACGAAACAAAGGACAATCACGCGGAGAGAATATACGATATTCTCACAACGACCGGTGATACCCATGTTGCGGACGAACATTCGTGATTATTCGAGAATTGTCGAATTTTACACGCGACACGCGAACTGTGATATACGATAACGTTGATACACCACGAGTGACTGTAAATCATCGTTGATCGAACTGTAATGACTATTTATTCAGAATTTATTGAATAAATACATTGTTATATAAAAGTGATATCTTCAGTGTCTGAAATCATTCGACGATATCCCGTGACCTGTCCTGAGTCACCTTCTAAGCGGTAGATACACGCGAGATCACCGTTCCTACAAATAAATCAAGTGCGAGTCAATGCACATTAATTAATTAATTACGTTATACGTATACCGTATACGATACTTACCTGAGATTCTGCGACGATCCTGACGGTGTGACATCCGTGACGATCCAGTGGTCCAGAGCATCGTTGGTAGTAAGCGGCTTTTACGAAGGAGGTCCATCCATCCATCGGCGCCGTGCGGCCAGCAGTAGTCCGGAACACCTGAAAAAGAGAAAAAGGGGAATTAGTCGACAGATACGGTTAGTAGTATACTTACCTTTCTCGGTTTAACGGGTAAAATCGAGTGGCGACCGTGTTTCACGAATTTTCAACATTTTCGGAGATTTAAATGAATGAGTCGTATCGCGCGTACACCTACGTGTCCGGTTACAGTGTATTAGCCTGCGTTAGATAGATAATTCGTTCGCAAGTTCACAACGCGAAGAAAGAACCTGCAAACCGTCTAATCAACGCCAAGCGGTCGGCGAGACGGCTTATTATGCATATTACCTAGCCAGTGTTACCCGTTACGCTTAGTAATTTGTGTAATAACTGGCGACCGTGACAGGACTTCGATAATCTCGTCCGAATGTTAAATATATTACCTGGCACTGTTCGCACATTTATTCGAAGAATAACTGGCGAGTGATATAATTGCGACCGTGGTAATTGAATTAGAAGCAGTGTTACGACAATCAAGTGTGACAGATATAAGCGGATTAACGAACAACCGTCGCGAGAACGTGCGTATAAGTGACGCGAGATCCGTCGTGATTTATAACGATCGCGTCACGAGTAACGCGCGGACGTGTGTGTTAACGTTGTCTGTTGCGAAACGAATTATACGCGATTAGGCAAAATAGGGCCGAAAAGAGGTACGCGTGGCAGAAATTACTGCACACCGAGAGCCGATAGAATGGCTAACGTGCAGCATACTCCTGTTCTTCCTATCGCCAATCGAACCAGATCGCGACATGCATCTGGAGGCGCGGAGACGGAGCGCGATAATGCGTTATTGGTAGATAGCAATATAAATGATAATTTATTGCAAATAGCGGATCATACGACCGCACCAGTCAATTTGAGTCGCGAACGCGACACCGTCGCAGCGGATATGCCGACGGATAACGAAGCGCAGTTGTATCGTCAAATCCAAGAGTTAACCGAACAATTGGAGATACTTAGGGCACAAATGCGGCAACAGAGACGCGAATCTATCGATACCCAGAACACAGAATCGGAACGACCGTCGAATCACGATAGAAAAAAAATCGATCCGAATGCGTGTGAGATAGATAGGGCGCCGGATAACGCCGTGTTAGATTTAGTCCCGATGCGCGTAAGATTACCACGAGGGGGTTGGTTGAAAAATCCCTTCGACGAGCTCAATTTTCGCGGTAAGACAGACAGCCAGAATCCGATAAGATTTCTCGACAAGTTTGAAAAATTCGCGAGATACGAGGCAGTCCCGGAGGACGAACAGCTGTGTTATTTTGGTAGATGTATGAAAGGCGCAGCGGCCCAATGGTTCGAGCTGCAATACGCGGAAGATATTGAGCAGATAAAATGTCTCTTCAGACAACACTTTTGGGGCACTCAAGCCCAGATGAGATTTCGTCAAATGATATATTTCGGTAGATTCAAGTCAGGAGGCATGTCCATGACTGAATACGCGTTAAATTTAGCTCGTCAAGCGAAAACGCTGACACCGCCCATGACCGACGACGAGATCATACAAACCGTTCGTGAGCATTTCGATGCGGACATCACGCGGGAGCTCAGACCGTCGGTGGTGCGTAACGTGAGCGAATTTATCGCAATGCTGGATACTCTCGAAAACGAGAGAGAAACGCGTAGATTGCGCGCGGATGCGCGCAGATCTAACGATAAACGCGAAAATCGTCAATCGAGCGGTAAAGACGCGACACCGAGTCAAAGTAGCGCTAACGCTCGAAGGGATATCCGTGATGACTTCCGAGACGCGATGCGACGAGAAATTCGCCGTTTAAGAAATCGTCAGGTTAGAAGAGATCGGAATCACCAGACGCGGCGCGTAGGGACAAAGAGGGTGTCGGAATAGTCGAATTGCCGAATACGAGCGACGAGGACGCGAAACCGAGAGAAACGCGATATTCGCGTGAAAGACCGGAGAATCGCGGTAAATGGCGATCCGGATATAATAGAGACGATAAAAATCGAAACAAAGAGGGTGTCGGAATAGTCGAATTGCCGAATACGAGCGACGAGGACGCGAAACCGAGAGAAACGCGATATTCGCGTGAAAGACCGGAGAATCGCGGTAAATGGCGATCCGGATATAATAGAGACGATAAAAATCGAAATAATTTCTCGTCGAATCGCGAGCGTTACGTCGATAAGGATCGCGGACGAAAAGTTGCGACGATCACGACAGGTGACGCAGATCTCGCGAAAAATAAGAATAGCGATCGCGAAAGCGTAGAATCGCGTGACAGTGATAAAGAATGTAACGCGATAACGCGCGAGGGTGAACCGAGCGCGGAAAGGTCGCGAAATCCGTTGAATATCATACGTACACGTGAAATAATTTCCGAGCTAGACGAAGAAATGCTAGCGGAACATAAAAAAAGAGCCGTCCTAGATGAATTGCCGATGATCGTAATGATGTTCGATCGAATCAAAGTTAAAGCTTTAATCGATACAGGTTCGCAGATTACTGCGATAACAAAAACTTGTTTCGATAATTTACGCGAGACAGGTGTGTTTATTGATATTCAACCGATAAAGAAATTCGCGTTGAAAGGAGCGTTCTCGGAACGAGGAACGACCGTAGCGTCAAAAGCGCGAATAATGTTCGAGTATCGAGAGAAGAAATTTATTCACGAATTTTACGTAGTCGAAAAATTAGCATTCGAGGTAGTGCTAGGTATAGACTTTCAGATGCGTTATAGCATGCTATTGTCGTGCGACGAAAATATTAACGTAAAATTTAGAAAATCGATACAATCGCATGCGTGCGTGAATCTTATTAGAAGCGAAGACGCGAATGCGAAATTGGAAGAAATTTTGAACGATCATGCGAAATTGTTCGATGGTAAAATGGGTAGAGCGGTGAATTACGAGCATAAAATCAAAATGTCGATAACCAAGCCGTATAAGCGTAAAACATACCCAATACCGGACAAACATTTAGATCGTGTAAGAGCGTATATCCGAGAGTTAGAGAAACAGGGTGTCGTTGAGAAACAAGCGACGCAGTATATTAACCCATTAGTCGTGGTTGTCAAGAAAAATGGCGATATACGTCTGTGTCTCGACGCGCGCGAGATCAACAAACACATGCGTAATGACCATGCTCAACCGCCGACTATAGAGGAGGTATTTAGACGCGTTGGCCGAAAACGATATTTCACCACTCTCGATATATCAAATGCATTCTGGCAGATTCCATTGGAAAAGGAATCTAGACAGTATACAGGCTTTCTGTTCGACGGGCAGTCATACGTCTTCCTACGTATGCCCTTCGGACTTAAGACAGCAGGTGCTTCGTTTACGCGCGCGATGGACGATGCGTTAGGCGTGAACGAATTCACGACAATCTATTTGGATGACGTGTTAATAGCGTCCGAAACGTTAGAGGAACATCTCTATCACGTAAATTATGTATTGACGAAGCTCGAAAGAGCGGGTTTCAAATTGAATCGCGAGAAATGTGAATTTCTACGTGATGAAATAAAGTTTTTGGGCCACACGTTTAGCGAGATTAAGGCGGAGATAAACGAGGAGACGCCTGTATCTATTGCATCCTTCAAAAGGCCTACCAATAAAAAACAAGTTCAATCATTTTTGGGCCTGGTGAATTGGGATAGACGATTCATTAAAAACCTCGCCAGATTGACAAAGCCATTGGAAGGTTTATTGAAGAAGGGCCAGAAATTTGTCTGGACGCGCGAACACCAAGAAGCCTTTAATCGAATTAAACAAGCGTTTCAAGAGGCACCGGAACTCTATCTGATACAACCGGGATACTCGTTTGGTATATACGTGGATGCGGCTAGATCAGGTTTAGGCGCGAGATTATATCAATATAATCGAGATTCCGAGGAAATCAAACAGACAGTGGCATACGCCAGTCGTAGCTTGAAAGGCGCGGAACTTAATTACACTACCACCGAATTGGAGTGTCTTGCGCTGATATTCGCGTTACAAAAATGGCATACACTACTGATGGGACGTCACGTAAAAGTATATACGGGCCATCAAGCTCTGCAATTTCTCAGCACGTGCGTACATAATAATGGCCGAATCGCGAGATGGTTCAGATTCATGCAAGAATTTGACCTAGAAATCGTACATTTACCCGGGAAAGACAACGCGATAGCTGACATACTCTCGAGGCGTAATACAACGGGAGATACGACAAGCGAAATTAAGCGTATCGCGATCATCCACGACGCACGAGAGGGTGTCGATACGTCCGCGTGGGTAGACTTGATTAAAGACGCGCAGAGAAATGACGAGAAATTGCAGAGACAAGCGCGCGTAGATCCCGATAATATCTATGAAAGAGAGGGAATATTGCGCGTGAGATACAACGATACTGATAGAATCGCGTTACCACGAAGGGTCACGTGGAGAATAACTAGGGAAATCCACAAATTAGTTGTCCACTTTGGTACTGATAAGGTGACGGATTTTCTAAAGAGCTACTTCAGAGGCGCGAATTTTGATAGAATCGCGCGTGACGTAGTAGCGTCCTGTGAGGTCTGTCAGGCGACAAAGTATTATACGAGACCCACAGTGGGCACCGAGTACTATGAGTTACCGGATGCACCGGGCGATACGCTGTCGCTTGACATATTCGGACCATTACCGAGAACCGGATATGGATATAGATATGTATTGGTGATAATGGATCAATTTTCGAAATTCGTTAAACTGTATCCCATGAAGGATCAAAAATTAGATACCATCATGGAGATTCTTGAGAATGAGTTCTTTAGAGAGATCGGTATACCTAGAGCGATATTGACTGACAACGGTGGACAATTCATTACAAATCGATGGCGTAACTTTGCGCGAGAAAAGGGTTTCGATCCCCGCAAAACGTCACCGTACAATCCGCAGTCCAATCCCGTTGAACGAGTTATGCGCGAATTAGGGCGAATTATGCGAGCATACGCGAGCGATCGCCAACACGCGTGGCATAGAATAGTCAGCCGCGCCGAGGAAGTGCTTAACGATACGACTCATTCGTCGACCGGTTTTACACCGCGCGAATTAAATTGCGGCAAGATAGGCCGTTTAACGATCGATCCAAGATTAATTCCTCTCGACGTCGAAGAGATGCCGTGGCGACGTAAGATAGAATCGGCACGTCAGCGTCTCGAACAAGCGGCGCAAAAGCGGAAGAAGCAGGCGGATAAACACGGAGTAGCGCGATACGAAGAAGGACAAATGGTGTGGGTCAAATTACACCGTAGGTCCGACGCTGGTAGGCGTCTAACTAGGAAGATACACTTGGTGTACGAAGGACCGTATCGCATACAGCGAGTAATACGGCCAAATGCATACCTTGTGGAAGAGTTGGACGGCCAGGCGATGGGCGTATTTAATGCGCGACAATTACGCCCGCACCGTGAAGCGCGTTACGAAGATGACGAACGACAAGCCGAGAATGACGGGGAGCCATCCGGCGAAGAGGATGAGGACATCCCAGAAGTCAACGATGACGGGGAGTCATCGGGTAGAGATGACGATATCACCGTCGACGGGGAGACATCCGACGCGGATGAGCGTGCCATCGTCAACGTAGATGACCACGAGGACGACGACGACGACGACGACGGCAACGAGGAGGAGCCAAGCAGACCATTGTCGATCTCGAACGACGAGACGACAGATCATCGATCAATCGCAATCTCCGACGACGAAATTGAATTTGTCGAGTCTAGCGGAGAAAGCGATAATGATGATGCCGTGTATATGCACGTTATTACCAAGGGGATGCCCGAAACCGACAAAACTACCATGATAAGCCCAGAGGAAGCGAGTCGATGCGATAACGATGGCGGAGAGGCTTGTGAGGCGGATACCACCGCCGTGGACACTACACTACAAGCGAATCAACCGACCAGCGGACACGAGTGACGATGGAGCGAGGGTAGACGGCAGCGGCGATCACCCGACACGTGAACATGATGAAATTCATCGAATCGGCGAAACTTTCGTGAAACATCACGGAAATCCGTTAAAGATGACAGAAATACATGAGGAATACTCGGAAAAGTCGGCCCGAATGATCGTGGAAGATAGCGAACAAATCGGGGAAAATTTTCCAAAAGGGGGCACCAGGGACCCTATATACGTCCCTGATGTTGAATTTGCAACCAAACGAACATTAATTATCAATAATAATAATGTTCTAACCACTACGAATGAAGAGAGAGAAATTTCCATAAGGAGAAGGGTCCCGAGTCAAGGGATACGTTCCTGGCCCTGGGGCTATATAAGGAGGGGAGCACCGGCAGGAGCATCAGTCGATCTCCAGACGCCGTACCGTGCACGTCGTACGATTCGCGCGAAAATGGAGAAGGATCACGCCAATGATCCGAAAGATGACCCAGAGGAGAATCTCGCGGAGAATCTCGCGACAGTCGCGCGTTGCGCAACCTTTTGTGCCGAGAGGGAGCGAAAGCGCGATATAGCGAAAAAGGTGCGAGATATGGTCCGTCGTATTCCACCCGACGAGGACTTCAGTCCGCAGGCGGTGCAACAACTGCAGGCGGAAAATAACGCTCTACTACAGGCGTTAGCGGATTTCGATGCTGTGAAAACCGCAAGTCCCGAGCCGATGAAAGGTCAGCCGATCATTGACGCGGTGACCGGGAAGCAGCGGGGTACCGTCGACTTCACAGCGGCAATATGTCCAGGACCGGGAGAAGCGCTGGAAGCCTTGCAGCCACTAAAAATCACCATCGACATGGCTGATGGAAGATTGCCGATGGCAGCGGTGACGGGCCAGCCAGGTAACATCGCGGCGCCAGAGGACGACCGCGAGTCATTGGCGTCGTGCATTTCGCTGCGCGAGGGTGGTATACCGCGCACTCCACGATGCGACATACCGGAGCAACCGCTACCCGAGGCACCGGCGATGGCGACGTCGACCCCGATTAAAGAGATCATCGGAGATCCTCCAGGCGAATCGCCCGCGTCAACTACCACCACTGAGTGTTGGCGCACACCGGCTGAAACGGCCGAAAGGGCGGCGTACTACGATCTCATCGAAGAAATAATGGCACGACCACCAAGCCGAGACGAGTGCGCCGAACAGCAACTGAACGTCCAGGTACTCGAGCTATCGACCAAGTCAACATGAAGACGGACAAGCGGACGAGCGTCATTAGGAACATCGAGACAACGACTGCCGTCATATATGCAGATGTTGGCGGCTGGACGACAGAGTCCTGCGCCAACCAGAAGCACCCGCCGAGCAGCGCAGACCTCGAAGCTCGAGACGCGACGCATTCTCGAGGCCGAGGACGAGGAGTGGCGCGAGAAGCGTCGACTCGAGACAGCGGAGCGGTCACGTTCAGCGACACCGGCGCATACGACAACCTGCCCTCCGTCACGAGTGCCTCGTGACGAATGTCAGACGGGGAGGATGCAGCCGGAGGCTGCAGCGGTGCCGCCGAGCGAGGTCAACAGTGACACCGAGGCCGAGTGAGTCGTCTAGTGCTCAGTATTATTATGTTTATGGGCACATTCGTTTTATTTTCCGTTTCTTGTTCGTTTGCCCACATATATATATATATATATATATATATAGTATATTCTTATCGTTTTGCGTGCCACTTAGGCAATTTCCATATATACATAGATATACATATACGCCCGTAGTATTAAGCGCGTTGTCAGATGACGGACAGTCAGATCCGATTTATATAGTTTCTTTTGGGTTTCTTCCCCGTAATTTTGATTTGTATTCCATTATCATCGCCGTACATTGCGTGGTGCGGCATATTAAAGTAGTTTATAAGTGTATAGGGGATAGAACCCGTGATTCAGCGTTAATAACGTAGGGGCGTGTATCAATTACGCATTTTACCGCGTATATAAGCGTATCAAGCGTGACACGCTTACAACCGCGTAAGATGCGAGCCGTGTGTCTGCCGACGGACGTCGGGATAGCGATATCGACATCGTACTACGCGTACGATACAGGAACATCACATTGACACAATCCGGGTCAATGAGCGTAACCAGCGTGTTCGCCATGCGTCGGAGAAGACGTTCATAGCACTCTCCGAGAACCCTAACCTCTCTGCAGTGAAAATCTTGCAGAGACCTCGCGCGATCAAACGACCGTTACCAATGGCCTACCGAGGTCCTAATTAGGCCCCATACCAAGTTTCACCCTGGTCCGACCTGGCTGCAGGTAACTTCCTGCAGGAACATCATCTACAGGAACAAACGACAGGGATGACTTCGCTGAGTCCCAAGGAAGCCCACTGACCGACTCCCGTCGTTCTACGAACCCTCTGCAACAAAATCGTTGCAGACACCTTCCTCGAGGAAAAGTCCACCATAGGTGCGCTTGCGAGACCCTAATTGACACCTCCGTCAAGGTCCCGTTCTAGTCCGACGATTCTGCAGGAAGACCACTGCAGAATGTGAAAAAAGTGAAATAACCGTTCGGAGGGTCCTTGAGGGACGCAAATTAGCATGACTATAGCGTTGCAATTTAAATTTGATCGTTCTGCAACTAACTTCCTGCAAGAACGTCATCGCCGGGAAAATGCGTTATTTCCCGCTATATTAGGATATAAGGATCATCTGTGATAAGAGGCGATGTTATATATTAATAAATAACGAAATTGCGCCGTACCTGTGAATACATGTAAAAGCATATCATATGTTATATGTAATTTCTCAAATATACATCCCGAGATACGTTTCCAGTATTACGAGGGTAGAAATATCGATTATACGGCATTCCTACGTGTTTGTCGCATCTATCGATTTCCTGCGTAGCGACGATCAGGCGATGTGACGTCATCATCGCTCGAGACAAACAAGAGTGGGGGTAACCCTCTGCGTGGGGACGTGCGACGTAGCGAGCGAGCGCTCGTGGTCAGTCCGCCGGGAGATCTCGTACAAGCAACTCATTCTGACGTGTTACGAAGGTTCTCGATACAACCGGGGAGACCCGCGTACGGAGCGATATCCGGTACAACGCGAATATTATATATTGCGCGTATAGTGAAAAATAGCGTGAGATATACGCATATCGATAACGGTTAGTCGTCCGGGAGATCCCAGAGAGACAACTCAATACACGAAACTGTCAAGTATTCGCGAACGTTCTCGAACAAGGAGAATCTCACTGACAACCGGCGAGGCCCGCGTACGGAGCGATATCCGGATATATCACGTAGCGTCGATTAGTGCGTGCGACTTATAACGAATAGCGCGATTATATACATCCGTATACGAAACAAAGGACAATCACGCGGGAGAATATACGATATTCTCACAACGACCGGTGATACCCATGTTGCGGACGAACATTCGTGATTATTCGAGAATTGTCGAATTTTACACGCGACACGCGAACTGTGATATACGATAACGTTGATACACCACGAGTGACTGTAAATCATCGTTGATCGAACTGTAATGACTATTTATTCAGAATTTATTGAATAAATACATTGTTATATAAAAGTGATATCTTCAGTGTCTGAAATCATTCGACGATATCCCGTGACCTGTCCTGAGTCACCTTCTAAGCGGTAGATACACGCGAGATCACCGTTCCTACAAATAAATCAAGTGCGAGTCAATGCACATTAATTAATTAATTACGTTATACGTATACCGTATACGATACTTACCTGAGATTCTGCGACGATCCTGACGGTGTGACATCCGTGACGATCCAGTGGTCCAGAGCATCGTTGGTAGTAAGCGGCTTCTACGAAGGAGGTCCATCCATCCATCGGCGCCGTGCGGCCAGCAGTAGTCCGGAACACCTGAAAAAGAGAAAAAGGGGAATTAGTCGACAGATACGGTTAGTAGTATACTTACCTTTCTTGGTTTAACGGGTAAAATCGAGTGGCGACCGTGTTTCACGAATTTTCAACATTTTCGGAGATTTAAATGAATGAGTCGTATCGCGCGTACACCTACGTGTCCGGTTACAACCTGACGCACGGCAGTCTTGGATTTATTCTTCTCAGACCTGCCATCTGCCGTCCCGGACTTGCACGCTTTCGCCCAATGGCCTTCTTTAGCACATTTATTGCACTTCGAATTACGCGCGGGGCATTCTTCTTTTGTATGCTTCTTCTCACTTCCGCAGCCGTAGCACTTCCATGGCGTGGAATAATTCTTTCCTTTACGAGCTTTGGTCTTGTTTTGCACACGGTTTACCACCGTTCCGGTTCCCGCCACTTCCGAACGTAATAATTGATTCTGTCTTTGTACTGTCTCATAGCTTCTAGCTACTTCCACGGCTCTTTTGTAGTCCAAACCATCGAGAAGCTGCAACCTCTCGGAGAGGCGTC
This sequence comes from Harpagoxenus sublaevis, assembly GCA_030770355.1. Classification (NCBI taxonomy): domain Eukaryota; kingdom Metazoa; phylum Arthropoda; class Insecta; order Hymenoptera; family Formicidae; genus Harpagoxenus; species Harpagoxenus sublaevis. The sequence continues at coordinate 4,473 of JASTWR010001554.1, read as the reverse complement.
GGTCGGCCACGCCCACGACGATCCGGTCGCAAATTAATTGTTCACGGAAATTCTCGTACTTGCACGAATCTGCTAACTTGCACAAGTCTGTAATAAAATCTTCCATGCTCTTCTCCGGGGATTGCACGCGCATATTGAACCTCGCCCGTTCATAAATAATGTTCTTCCTTCCGTTAAAGAAGCCGTCGAACTTCTCTCTTACTTTCACAATGTCTTTCGCGTCGGTTTCACTTAAATTGAATGAAGTGAAGATGGTTTCCGCTCTCGGTCCCATCGCGTACAGTAATGAATTTACCTGTTGCTCGGAACTTGTCACTCCCGCCACTATGCAATAGCGGTTAAACCGAGATTTGTATGTATCCCAGTTTTGAGGCTTGTTAAAGTCAAACGGTTCTGGGAGCGTCACTCCCGGTTGCACAATCACCGCCGTCGTGTCGGACATCTTGTCTTCACGCACGAACGATGTTTACTCACGCGAACAATCGCGAATAACAAGAGCCTCTATTCTTCGTTACACTCTTCCTCGACGTGCAATTTCACACTTTGGCGTAAGTCCGACGCTGCCACCATGTATTATTCGCGGGACTGGGAAAGGAAGGACAGAGATCGTACTCGCGAATAACTGGAAACGTGCTCTTTATTGTACATCCGAGTCGACACTCTCCGTGTCGCTTCCCGAGGCGACGTGGCGAGAACTAAACTGCTCGCCCCTGACTCCGACAGATGTCGCTCTCTACACGCCCGTCGGCGACTGTCCCATTCGCGCGGTCTGCGCGGCTGACTCGAACGACACCATTATACAACATCAAATATTCGGTGAACCAATGTATGCAATTATCTGTCTACAAAAAGACAAAAAACGCCACGTATACTTTGTAGTGCAATTAATTTGCACATAATATAAAGCAAAATAGAATCAATACTACAAATACACAAAAATTTCAAATATAATGAAAAAGAGGTAAAATCGAGGTAATATTCCAAGTATATTTATTCTAACAAGTATAATATCTAGTAAAGTATATTGTATGCACAAAATGTAATTATTGCACTCATTTGTTCAAAGAACATTTGAGACAATATTTTTTTTATAATTGCAAAATTTGAAAAATGTAAATTGACTATTATTACGCGTGTGTGTGTATATATATATATATATATATATATATATATATATATATATATATACGTTTTAAATTTATTTTTTCGAGAACTTTATTGCTATGGTATTTTGATTCGCGAATTTCGGGACACCCTGTATATATATATATATATAAATAAAAAATAAATTTAAAACGTATTTGCCACTTTTCGTTCCGAGCAGTAGTTTCTGAGATAAAAAGGTTTAAACGTGGCCAATTACAGATTACGATTAAACGGAAACCTGTCCGTGAGTCGCGCGTTAATAGTGTTAGTGACCGCGCACTTCACGCTCTCACAGGCATTAGACAAAAGATTGTTTGCGTGACGTCCGTATAATACCGCGTGTTGCGTGTAATATTTGTTGCGAATTAGATGATGCTGTTAATAAACAACGTGTGTTTAAGCATAAATTTATCTTATTCATTACGTAATGAATAAGATAAATTTATAATTCATCAGAATTATATCGCTACTAATTTGTGTATCACAATATCAATAAGAAATATGAATAAGAGTTAAATAATTGCAATCAAGTGGCATACATACGAATCAGTATTTCTTTACAATAATTCTAATCTTTTTAATTTTATACATCTATTCCTTCATTCTCTTTAGTCTTTAATTATATCGAAACATTTATTTGATTATTTCTTCTTATCATTCATTCATTCATCCTCTCAAAAATGTACCGGTTATACATTATTACTTACGTGATATTACTACTCATACATACATATTACTACTTACGTGCATACTGATTTATAACTATGCGAATTTTAAGGTAAAGTAATTCCATTTGTCACATTACAGCTAGTGACTTACTTTTGAATTAATTGATTGAATTTCGGCCCAATTATGTACTAAAAATTTAAACAACAATTGTTAATTGAACAAGTCATAAATTACAAAATTTAATTTTCAATTAAAGGGATATTACATTATTAAATTATAAAAGATTACACGGTAGTATTAGATTTTAAAAGTAGTAAACTCTTAGTTTACTTAGTTTATTTTATTTATGTAAAATTAATTTAGCTATAGGATTAATGGTTCGTTTTATTCTCGTTTTATTCTTTGTTTTATTTTTTAATTATACATGAAGAAGCTAAGAATTGCATTTAAAAATTAATATATATGCACGCCGTTTTGCTATTTAATATCATCGTAAAAATTCTACCAAATTAAATTAATATTCAAAGAAAAGAAATTATTATTATTATGTCTAGACATACTTATAATTCATCGAATTATTAATAAGCTATAGTTATTAAGCACATAATTGCAGAATTAAATTATTATGTCTAGACAAAATATTAATTCTAACACATTATTATTTTATGTTTTTACATATAATTTTTTTGGGAATTTTTTTATTGATATTGTAATACACAAATTAGTAGCGATATAATTCTGATGAATTATAAATTTATCATATTTAATACGTAATGAATAGGATAAATTTATGCTTAAACACACGTTGTTTATTAACAGCATCATCTAATTCGCAACAAATATTACACGCAACACGCGGTATTATACGAATGTCACGCAAACAATCTTTTGTCTAATACCTGTGAGAGCGTGAAGTTTGCGGTCACTAACACTATTGACGCGCGACTCACGGACAGGCTTCCGTTTAATCGTAATCTGTAATTGGCCACGTTTTAAACCTTTTTATCTCAGAAACTACTGCTCGGAACGAAAAGTTGCAAATACGTTTTAAATTTATTTTTTCGAGAACTTTATTGCTATGGTATTTTGATTCGCGAATTTCGGGACACCCTGTATATATATGTCGTAGGGTGAATTCCAGGACCATTTTATATATTAGCTGGTTAGTTCCAGGACATTTTGTAACTTTGAGGTCGGGCATGGAAAATTTTTATGTCGTGTGTTTATTTCCAGGACCGTCCTGGAAATACCCAAATATATCATTCGATAAATTCCAGGACCCTCCTCAGGACCGTCCTGGAAGTATGGAAGATATATAATTCGGTAACTTCCAGGTCCCGACCTGGAAGTGTGGAAATATATAATTTGATGAATTCCAGGACCCATCCTGGAAGTATGGAAAATATATAATTTGATTAATTCCAGGACCCGTCCTGGAATTTATCAAATTATACAGGGTGTACCAGACCTCGCGTATCACCCGTTAATGGCAGATTCCTGAGATAATTTGGAGACAAAAATCTTAATGCCAAAATGTCGAGGCTGCCAAATGTCGTCCCGATAATCGTCGGTCTTGCGAACAGTGTACAAAGAATAAAGAGATTAATAATTTCAAATATTTCTATCGAGTTGAGTAAAGTGTGGAAGTGCTGTTTTGACATGCAACGTCCCTGAGTGCGTAAAATTTTGACAAGCACACTAGTAAACTTTGAATCTTTTCCGTTTAAACACTGTAGCAGCCTCGACATTTTGGCATTAGGATTTTTGTCTCCAAATGATCTCAGAAATCTACCATTAACGGGTGATACGCGAGGTCTGGTACACCCTGTATATTTTTTATACTTCCAGTACGGGACCTGGAAGTTACCGAATTATATATCTTCTATACTTTTAGGATGGTCCTGAGAAGGGTCCTGGAATTTATCGAATGATATATTTGCCCCTTTGAAATACTTAAATCCCTTTTATTTGAAACATTTTTTATGATGGTGCTTCTTTATTGCCAGCTTGACAGAGTTAGCCCCCCCCCCCCAAATGGATTATTGATAGTTTTTTTTTTACCAATCGTTTGGTGGTTGATTGGTAGTATTTGGTACCGTATTCAAAAAGATTGGTAGTTTCTCGTTTTTTTAGGAAATCGAAATCAAATTTTTTATCTTCTCTTAGCCCCCCTACTTTGATTGTGGTAATTTTTTTTTTAAATCGATTGACGATTGATTGGCAATGTTTAGTACCGCATTAAAAACTTTGGGTGGTTTTGCGTTTCTTTAGGAAATCGAAAAAAACAAATTTTTGATCTTTTTTTAGCCCCCCACTTTGACTGTGGTAATTTTTTTCTTTAATCGATTGGCGATTGATTGGCAGTGTTTGGTACCGCATTGAAACCTTTTGGTGGTTTTGCGTTTTAAAAGGAAAGAATTATTTGTCAACAAATTTTTAACCTTTTTTAGCGCCTCCACTTTGACTGTTGGGAATTTTAAGTTCTTTTTACCAATTGTTTAGTGGTTCATTGCTAATATTAAGAGCTGTAAGTTATTGAAAATTTTATTTTAAAGCCTCGTGTCCACGATGCTAGAAACTGTGTCCGAGTTTCGGTTTAAGCCAATAAAACTGCTACTTTTCTGTAAAAACTGCAAGTTGATTGGCTTAAACCAAAAT
>JASTWR010001553.1:0-40428 GCA_030770355.1 Harpagoxenus sublaevis | reverse complement strand
GCGCGCGTTTGTCACCCGCAACAAATTCGCCATTAAACATAGTATTTATCTTTACATTGTCAAGTCGTTGCATGATGTTCCGCACACGATCGAGTACAATATCTTTAGCATCTTCAAGAAATTGACGAGGTTCGATGTGATTATAGTTTATAACCACACCAGTCAATATGTGACTTTCGAGCCGTATCGATCTCTCGCCATACAAGTCCATTTTCTCGCGAGCTACATCCCGCACCCGCGTGTACAAAGCGTCTGTGAAGCGAATTTTTCAAACCTTCGAGGTTCGATATTTGAAAAATCAGCGATTGTCGATTTCCAATCGATAATCCATCGTTATCCGATCGTGAACGTTTAATTCGACTTTGCTTTTCCAATAACTTGATACACTCGTCGCATCGCTGCTCCCACACAATATATGCTTCCACCGAATTTACTCGTGTGGATCGTTCCCGCACATTTTTCTCCAATCGCTCCATATTGTAATGACCTTTTTTCAATAAGAAACACTTTAAAGAATATTTTTTTGTTTGTTCTGTTATAAGCCTTTCACAACAGTTTATATCACTTTGTGCAAATAGGACACAGATTACATGGCATTATTTGATACAACGGACCTCTACATTCCGAACAGAATAAACCATCGATGAGTATATATGTACCAGTGTCATGTTTTTGAACGGCGCGAAGACGTGAAAATAGTCCACTTATTCTTACAATACACGATGAGCAAAACTTTGCATGATCGGGTGTATAATAAAAATATATGCAGCACATTTTTTAAAAATCGTCTAAGGTATTAACTTCAGCTTGGTTTAAAAATCAATGTATTACTTCTGTTACATCTTCCTCCATATTGCTTTCGAAACATGAATCATCCGAAAGAATTGCATCGTCATCAGACATTTCTTCTTCTCCGTTGACTTCAACTTCCATTTCTTCAAGAGGTGCGATATCCTTTTTTACTTTTTTACATGTAATTTGGTGCACTCATGACTTCCAGTCCTCGACTACTGAGTGTATCCTCAGACTTCTTCATTTTATATCCCGCACTAATGACGCATCCTATGATCTCAGCATTCATACATTGGCGCTATTAAAAATGCAAGATTTTGCACACATTTGATGAAGTCATCGCGAGACGCGTCGCGACATGTTCTTGAAAATTGTATCATTTTTTGTGTCATCTTGACTTATGTGAATTTAATCTGTATGATCACAGCAGCCGTACATCAGCACTGTCTGAAAAATGTAAGATTTGCAGTTTTGCACGTGTGATGAAATCATTGCGAGACACGTCGACTGTCCTTGTAAATGATATTATTATACCATTGACTTATGCAAAATTGTAAAAAAATTGAAATTATATCTAAAGTAGACTTAGTCACCATGCATGTCCGCAGCAGCCGTACATCGGCGCTTGACTTATAAATTGCAGAATTTTGCAGTTTTGCACAAGTTTAATGAAGTCATCGCGAGACGCGATGACTGCCCATGAAAACGATATCATGCCATTGACTTACGCGAAACTGCAAAAATTGAAATTGTATCTAAATTGGACTTTCGTCATCATGCATATCTGCAGCCGCACATCATCGGCGCTAATGCAATATTTGCAGTTTTTCGTGTGTATAAATTATCCCAGAGGATTCTAACGCTCAGTCGAGAGTCTAAAACGGTTCAAGCACATTGTGGCATCAAAACGCTCAGCAAACAACCTCCAGATATAATGGACACTGCCGGTGCTAAATATTACGTTCCGATTGGAGACGAGTCGCGCAAGAAAGAGCATAATAAGTAAGTACCGCAAATTCTTTATATATAATTGTACACATACTTTTACATATATAATTGTATTTTTTCAGTTTTGATAAACCTCGTAATACGCCGCGTATCATGCGAAGAATATTTCGCTTAACACCCACATCTTACAAATATTTGGAACTGGGAATCAACGTGGGACCTACATCCTGTGTGGAATTAATTCTTGGTGATAATCGAGGAAATCAAATAGTGTTACCACACGCAACATGGACAACGTTAATTGAAAAACGTGCTGATATTGAACGACTCCTGCAGTCAACTATTGGTTCATCGCTATCGATTCAAGATTTGGTTTTTCAACTCGTTAAAATGCGTGATACAATAAGTGTTGTAAAACTTACATTATACAATACTTGCTTGTACATGAAGCCGTCAACTGTACTGTTTTTATTTGAGTTCGAACGTTGTGTCGAGCATGAATATTTGAAGCTGTGTCATAGTACACATGAGGTAGATGAGAGGTTTGATCTATTTGTCTATAGTTTGCAAAGTAGTTTATTTGGTGCCGAGAGAAAAGATGCTGTCAAAATCTTGCGCGAAGTTGGTAATAAAACCTCTGTCATAGATTGCGAACTATTAGCTTATGCTGTGGATGAACTTTTGCGTGATGCCTTGAGACGGGGTGATGTACGTTAACTTTATGCAATATAAATATGCTTAAATATTCCTGAATAAATGTATATGATTAAAAAAGTTTAAATTTATTATCCATCAGCCTCTCCCTATTCCAATTCCTTACAATTGCGCTGTATCATCTTTTAGATGTGTCCTATGCAAAGATGCAATTACATTTGCTTAAACATCTTTTTCTCGCGAGGATTATTTTCTCACAACAATTGTCATCTCATACAATATGCTATGTTCAACAGCTGTTTATAGTGTCACCCGCGATTGCAAGATGCAGCGGTAAGTAAAAAATTATTTTTTCATGACAACCGTCTGCTCGTTTTTGGTAATGTAATATGTCGCAGATAAACCACGTAGATCCCTCACTCTACATTTTTCAACTCCTATAAATTGAGCTCTTGCAGAGTCCTTTGCATGGTCGGTAACGAACGGGCATTAGAAAGTGAAAAAATAGAATTACGAATAGCAGTGCGATTAATTCTTCTCGATCGATCCTGAGAGCATCGAGGACTACCTGTGTGGGTACCAAACATTGGTTGTTTAAAAAGCTGGTAAAAGAAATATAATTAATTTTTTATATATTTAAAAATATTTTTAAAAATTTAAATATATTAATTTTTTTATTAATTCTAGAAAATGAGACCACCACCAGTAGAACCTATCACAATTAGGTTGTTAGACGGGGTTCGACCGCAGGATTATCCGGAGCGGTATTACTACCTGCTGCAATCTGACTGCGTGATCGGAATCGTCCCCTGCTATGTGGGGTACGGCTTTCCGCGGAAACGGCTGTGCGAAAGGTGCTACGCGCGTCGAGAGCAGACCATCGATTACGCGCGAAGAGTGCGGTGGCATTCAATCTCATTGCAGCTACATGGATTAAACATTTCCAGTAAGATGCGGTGTAGTGATTGCGATAGACGGTTAATGCGCATAAAGCCTGCGCATGAGTGTCGGGAGTGCATTGAATGTTTCCTTAATTATGAGTTTTTTAAAAGTTTTGAAAGACGATTCCAAAACATAGAAATGGAAATTTATATTTAATAATACATAATTGTTGCATGATTATAGTCGTTTAATAGATTTTATGTATATATCTATAGTAATAAGTATATATGTATATGTTTATATCCCCCGCACATGTGTTCTGTAACGAATATTATAGTTGAGAGAGTATGGATGAGTGTTTGCATCATCATCTTTTTATAATTAGGTGTTATAAATTTTAAAAAACTTAATAAATGTATAATGATTTAAAGAAGCTTAAATTTATTATCCTTCCACCTCTCTCTTCCAATTCCTTAAATTGCGTTAATAAAATACTTAAAATTTAAATACCGGACGGTAGAACGCTACCGCGTCGTTTAATTATAAAAGACTGTGACTTTTCTATTTTTAACAGCAAATATTTTAAAAATATGCACCTGCTCTAGTAATAGATACGCAAATAAGAAAGAACATCTGAGAGCGGGAGAGAGGACGCAAACGGGAGCGGAGGGAGAATACGAGGAGGTATAGGTAAGAAGGTGAGTATGAGAGAGAACGTGAAGAGGTAAGTAGAAAGAGAATGTGATATTCAAGCGCGGTGATGTCACGCTAATCCGCGGTCGACGCGAGCGGTAGCGAGAGCGAGGACACGCGGAAACGATATATGATGTGACGTCACGCGGGTTGCAGTCCGGACCCCCCTCACCGTGGACCCCTCTACCCGCGGGCCCACCGCGTCCTCATCCTCGCGGACCATGGCGCGGTTCCCCCTCTCCCGCGGGCCGCCACGATGTCAGAAAACGCGGTTCCTCTCTCCCCGCAGACCCCTCGCCAATCATTTCCCCTCCCTTGCCCCGCGGACCCCTCGCTCATCGTTTCCCCTCCCTTGCCCCCTCGGACCCCTCGCCCACCGGGCATAGAGTACCCCGCGTCGCGGAACCTCTCTGCCCCTCTACCTCCCTCGCCCTAGGTTGGGTTCGAACCGGCCTTCTATACCTACTGAAGCTTGGTGTTTCTTAATGAAATCGACTCCTAATATCCCGTCATAGTCGATCGGGAAATCATTTTTGACCACATGCATCGTATGCTTGATTTGTCGGTCTTTTAAGTCAATTGTGGCGTTAATTTTACCAAGGGTTCGCGCTTCATGGCCTGTTACGCCTGTAATTGTTATTTTCTCATCTTCTATCAATGTATCTTCCTTCAAATGTTTTGCTTTTATTATGGACATTTGCGCTCCTGTGTCGAACAACAAGCTCGCTTTTTCTCTCTTTGCCTCCTTTATTGGCACAGTGGCTAAATCTAGTCCTGCATGCTCTCGCGGCTTGTCTGCCATATGAGAAATCAGGGATTCGATTGCCAGTCGACGCGGCTTTGTCTCGTCTTTATCTTCCTCATTGCTACTCGGCGGGGACTTATTACGAGTTTTCCTTTTAAATGTGTTTGCGCCGTACTGATTATTTTTCACTCGCGCTCCACCCTGTTTGTCGGGATTAATTCGTTCCCTTTTCGGCTTACCATTGAGCAGCCAACAATCCTCGCGTAAGTGACCGGTTTTTTTACAATAATTGCAATATTTCTCTACGGTATTAACGCGGGATGTTTTCTCGGGTTTCGGTAATGGGAAGCGGTTAGTGTAACGGCCAGTACGGCACTCGCGTCCGTGATGTCCGTACTTGCCGCATTTGTAACACTCAATTCCCGATTTATTTTCGCGCGTTTGCGGGGAATAAAAATTATTTCGAAAACGCGGCGGATTTCCGCTCGGTCCGTTTACTTTCTCTTCCGCGCTCGCACCTGCTATTGCTTCCTGCAAGGTAGCAAAATGCTGCGCTCGAACGATTAGTTTTATCTCGTCACGTAACCCCAGTTGAAAATTTTGTAGCGCTTGCTGTTGTATAGTTTCTAATATTGTACGCTTGCTTTCGACCGTATGAGTTTTACCCTCGATCATTGAATCAAATAGCTCCATTGCCAGGTTATCGGTTCTTAGACCGAACGCTCTTGCGCTTTCTCCGGGCTTCTGCTTTAATGTGTTGAAATTTAACTGTAGATGCGTCGTGCTCTTTCGACTTAAATAACTGACTTCTAACTCTTTTTTAAGTTGTGCGAAGTCTCGGATTTCCCGTGTTTGAAAATCTAACATGGCTCGACCTTTTAACTTTGTGCATAGCACGGCTTCCAGTAATGTTCCTTCCTCGATCGGGTGTATATTTTTCATCGCGTACGTCGCGGCGCTCAAAAATTCCTGTAATTTATTAGAGGCTCCGTCGAACTCGGGTATCATGCCCCGGGCCTCTTTTAAACTTAGATATCCGACTGCGCGTTCCGCTTGGTTTCGGATATCGTACGACGTTCGTCCGTACGTGACGTCGGACGGAATATTGGTTTGCTCGCGTTGTTCGCGGCGATCGAGATTTGCCGTTTCTAAATGGTTTACACGAGCCTGTAGTGTCTGAATTCCGCGTAATATTTTCTTTAATACCGTATCCGTTTCGTTTTTATGTGACGTTGTTTTCTTTTGTGACAATTCTCCCTTGTTGCTTTTGCGTTGATTTTCGGCTTTTGTTTCCGCCATTTCTATTTGATTTACGTCTTTTGACGCGGAGTAGTATTCTTTGGGATTAAACTCGCTACTATCGTAGGAGGTTAACGCGTATTCTCGTCGGTGCGAGATTCTACTGTTCGTGCGGGTCGAGTTTTCGGAGAAATAAAACTCGTATGTAGGATCTAATGAATGATCCTCGGGGCAGTGATGTTGCACGACAGTTGTGTCTAGATCGTCAAAGTCAAATTCGCGTTCCACGTAAAATTCGGTTTTAGACTCGCTATCGCTCGAAAATTCCGCGTCTAGATTTCGGCGCACGCTATCTCGCGTATCGCGTTCGTCTACTGTTTCGGTACGCACGGGTTTATTTCTACGCGCGCGTCGTGACTCTTCGCTGTGGAGCCACGTTTCGCTCGACTGGACGATTTTTTTCGCCCTCCAACATTTACCGATTTTACAAGTGTTTCTGTTACGCTTTACAATAATGTGCTTATTCTCGACTTACATTAGTGTCGTTAACCGCATGCTGCTTTCGTTGCGCTGCTGGCCTGTCGGTGAGTTACGTGCGGTAGGTCGGCGCCTTCTCGGGTTTCAAGTCTCCGTTGATGTCCCTCGTCGGCTGCTACCGGTGTTTCTCTCTCTGCTTATTGTTCTGCTGTGCTTCCTCTTGGGATGTCTGCACTGTCTGACAATTTTGTCACTTTACAGATGTCTGGACTTCCTGGACTCCGTTGCCGCTGGATCCCACCGCTGCCACCAGAAATGTTGTGCCGCTCCGGGCACGAGTATTGGGATCACTGTCCGCGGGATAGTCGTCGGGAGAAATCACAGACTCGATATGACTTTTACTTTCAAACACTTTAATAAATTCAAGTTCTATTTCAATATACAATAATCTTTCTTATTATTATCGTTACAATTGTCACTGACTCGAACTCTGACTTTGAACTGCCCTCCCGATCCCTGTCCTCCGCTCTATTTATTCCGTATCGTCGTCAAGCGGGATCGGTTCAGGGTCCTTGCGCGGTCAGCGTTCCGCGAACCTCTCTAGGTCGCGTCGGTTCTCGGTAGAGAGTCTGGCCGCGCAGTCAGCTGTTATGCTGACTCGCGGTTTCCTGTTTAACTCGCGACTTCCTATTTTAATAATACTATGGTAATCGATTTCCTATTTTCATTATACTGTGGCAATCGTCACGAGTTCGGATTGCAACATAACCATGTGTTATTATTAAATAACTTTTCTTACCGGATAACGTTATGACGGGTATGTCAACGTTCTGCGCAGGTGGTGCCTCGATTCTATCTCTCCCTATAAAAAATTTAATATTAGTGACATTCGTTTTTAAATAATCAATTTATTTTTTTTTTCTAACTTACGTGCTGGTACAACAGCCTCGCCTATGTCTTCCTCCGCTCGCCGTCTCTGCCCCCGCACAAGAAACGGACGCACATGCGCAACGGGGATCCTCTCTATTAAATTATTACAAAATTTTAACACTAATCGTCACTTAAAGAATTTTAAGGTATAATTTTTTATTTAAAACACTTACCTCCTCCTCCGGTGTTGCGACGTACAAAGGCAGCTATGAGCCCCGCCGGATTTTCCTCCGTAGCCCCATATGCTTCCCGCACTTCAATTATCGTAGTAACGAGATTTAACAATCTCTCGTCACCTCTGCACAGTCCTTGCTGCTCCAAAACACATAGCAAGTTGCTCGGGCACCACTCCGCGAAACGTCCAAAAACGCGATAATTTGCTTCTTCGTTATCTGTCAGCGCGGACACGAATTGCTCGGCTGCATTTACTTGTTTAGCTATAATGCAGCAGAGTTTGACGAAGCGCTCTAAACGTTGACGAAGCAACATGTTTTCCATTACGCGTTATTAAAGTGCTATAGTTTCCTTACTAAGAGCGTACTAGACGACTCGAAGCTTGGACGTAGAACTAACTCTTAACTTTATCGTTTCACCCTTTATATAGTTGAGTTTGTTTCAAAAAAATCTTTAGAGAAGTGGAAGTCAAAATTTTTCAACTATGGTATTCGAGAACAAACTCGAATCTTACCATTTTCCTTCGTACGCGGAAAACTTTTTCGTGAGAAAAGTTGTCTTATATCATAAACCTTTATTGGCCTTACTCACAAAAAATCTATGTAAGGACTTACAAAAGAGTGTCTTCCATAGAATAATTTCTACTATAGTTATATTTTATCATATAATTTGAAGGATTTATTGTCTCATTTCGTAGGAATATTTTGTTGGTGACTCATTAAAAAAAAATCGGCTTAATGTTATGTGCATGGTAAGACACCTGAACGGGGGGGGGGGGTGTAAGACCGTCCCCGGAGGCGAGATTTTCTATACTCGAAGGACCAGAGGGGGGGTAATTATAATCCCCCTCACGACTAAATTAACGAAGTAGGCGAAAGAATGCGAAAAAAAACGAAATGCGCATGCAGCGAAATTAACGAAAGCGAAAAAGCGACTCACCGTTTGGGCGCCCGTCGTCTCCCCGTTGACTCCGATTCTCGTCCCGTCCTCGTTGTATTCTCCACGTGGCCAGGCTCGACCGGTCCAGCATGCAGGCGGATGCAGTAGAGTTGCAGGCAGCAAGCAGGCACAGGTGCAAGGCGTAACACAGGCACAAAGCAGGCAAAGGTGCAAGCAGGCGAGGCAGGCGAAAGATCGGTCCCCAAGAGGGGGGGGAAGATCGCGATCGGACGTCCGAAACTTCGTGCGGTACGATAAGAGTGTCTGGTGGTGAGTGAGTGCTCGCGGTCCTGAAACGTGCCGCGAGCGAGTACTTGCTCCCCTTTTTGGGGGTAATAGCTGCCGTCGGTGGATCAACGATGGCAGCACCAATTGGTGAGTCGCATGATTCAAAATTGTCCCGATCGCGATCCAGCGACGTCCCGCGAATATTAACAATAACGAGTAAATAACTAAATATGCAATTAATACCAAAATGCGCCAATCGGCACTAATCGAAATTAAACAAAGCAATTAACATCAAAATAAACAAGAACAATTAATCAGATTTATATACAAGGCGATGCGCCGAACACACCTCATAAACTCTTTTCTGTCTTGCTCACATAAAATCAATGGAAGGTCTTACAAGAGAGTCTTCTATTGAATAATTTCTACTTTGTTATATTTTATCATACAATTTTAAGAATTTATTGCTTTATTTTGTAGAAATATTTTAAAGGTGACGCATAGACCAATTTGTTCTAAAATGTTTATTGCTTTATTGACACCATAAAAAAAGGATCGACTTAATGTTTTGCGCATGGAGAAATTTTTCGAAAGAAGTTGTTTTACCTCATAAACTCTTATCAGCCTTGCTCACAAAAAATCTATGTAATGTTGCGCTCGTCCGCGCGTTCGCTGCACTCTCAACACACACTTGCTCGCGAACGCGGCGCGCGATCCCGTTGCCGGGAATAAAGACTCTCAATTAAAAAGAACTCGTTTAATGTGGAAATGAGAAAAGATACAGACAGCTCGTGACACGTCTGTACGGCTCGAAGGCCCGGCGTAGAATCTGAATGGCGACCGATGCAAACAAATCAAACAGGGCCCGTCGTTAGGCACGTCGTCAGGCAGCGCTTCGCGGCTGTCTTCGGGGCTTCCACCGGGTGTCTCGGCTCGGGCGCAACAGTAAGGACAAAAGTAACTTACAAAAGAGTCTTCCATTGAATGATTTCTACTTTGTTATATTTTATCATATAATTTGAAGAATTTATTGCTTTATTTTGTAGAAATATTAAGGTGACGCTTAGACCAATTCGTTCTAAAATGTTTATTGCTTTATTGACTTACCATAAAAAAGGAACGACTTAATGTTTACTGCATGGAGAAATTTTTCGGGAAAAGTCTTACCCCATAAATAAACTCTTATCTGCCTTACTCACAAAAAAAATCTATGTAAGGACTTACAAAAGAGTCCCCTATTGAAATATTTTTACTTTGTTATATTTTTTATCATATAATTTAAAGAATTTATTGCTTTATTTCGTAGAAATATTTTAAAGGAGACACACAGGCCAATTCGTTCTAAAATGTTTATTGGTTTATTGACTTACCATAGAAAAGGATTGGTATAATATATTCTGTTTATTTATTTCGGAAAAAATTTTTAAACTGTTTTATATTACTTCGTATGATAAACTTTAAAATTTTTAAATTTTTAACTATCTTATTTTTGTATAAATTTTTACCCGATTTCTTTATCAACAACTTCTCTTATGACACTGTACAACTTAGAAACAAAATTTGTAGTTTAATCTTTTATCTTGTAAACAATTTAAGTTACTTCATGAAGGCTTCAAGAAAAATCTAGAAAAATCTAAATTTTTCTAATGTTTATCTGCGCGCGCAGGCTAATTTTTCTAAAACGACGCAAAAGAAGTTAACGTTTTGACTAGTGTCACGAGGACAAATTCACTTGAGTCTCATCCTTCGAAGCGACAACATCGCCAGTGAAAAAGTACACCACACTATCCTGTCTTCGATTAGTGTCAGCCAGTATTACGAAGAAATAAGTACAATGGCCAGTTATAAAGACGCTAATAATTCTGAAAAGCGTGTCGCTCGCGATATTCCCGATAAGGGACGCGATTTCGAGGGAGAAAACGAACATTATCACATGCTGCTGTCGACAACGTATGGACTCAACGCTTCCCATACGAAGAGGATTCACGTGGGATTGCAAACAACAAGCGAGAGAGTCTTCGTGCCGCGGGTAAAATTGACCGGCAACCACGCGGACGGAGTTTGTTTCGACGAGAAATCATGGCAGCAGTTTTAAGATAACATGGGATTCGTGAACGAATATTTAAGTGGAGAAACCAAATCAAAACCGAGCTCAATCTCCATTAACAATATTACCATCAACTTTACCACGGCCTACGGAGCAAGGTCTATATTGGTGGGGTATAAGGAAAACGAAGAGAATACTTCTTCGGTAACTTCCGGTGGCAAGGAACATCGAACAGGAGACGTAGAGGCTGCAGGTTCTCCGCCAGCAAAGAAACGGAAAACGTATGCTGTAGCGATTGTGATGCAGAAGCCTACATTTCTTGGACTGAGAAACATTGCGAAATGCATTGATGCGCATTTAGTACATTTAAAATCTGTGGCGAATAGTGTTAACGATTGTGCGCGTTATGTAATTAACGAAATAGAAATGAGTCTCCCTAGAGGTCTCATAAATGATGATATTGTGAAACTAACGCTTAGAGGAAATTTCAACGACATCGAGCGTAATGTACGTACTCAATTAAGTGATCTAACTTTCCTCGATATGTATTTTAATATAGTATTTTTAGAATTAACTTTTCTGCGCTTCAACGAAATCCGACGTATAATTTTGACGAATCGCGGATCATAATTTTTATAATAATATTGTTTGAATAATTTTTCTACAACTTTACTGTATAAACGACTAAATTGTATTATTCTCCTACAAAGTTTTCAATGTAATAAAACCTTTTTGGTAACTTCAACACCCGTCTATTTCTCTTTATTCCTTTTTCTCTTACATTTCAGGAATACTTTTTCTAAAACATAATAGTCACGTAACAGAACGAACCTGTTCGTTCCTGTTTTTCTCTCCTCATACACAGTCGTAAACCCTTCGCTAAAAAAAAAAGATCAGTTACGGCTCACAGCAGTGCGACCTGTGCTTGCCGCTCCGTACCGACTTTCCCCTCCTCCCTCTCAAAGGAACCACTTTCAGCCACGTGCCTCGCAACGCGAAGAGAAGCGAACATGTCCATTCCTATTTCTCCCCCCTCCCTCCCTCTTGTGGTCACTCTGGAAATCTCTCTTCGACCTCCGCCATATTGTCGTGCTGCCTCAGCGTCGTCCACCACGTGCTACTCCAACATTCCGCCATCTTTGCCGCGCAACCCTAACCTTTTCCATCACGTGCTAACCGAAAATTCCGCCATCTTTGAGCGTCGTCCACCACGTGCTACCCCCAAAATGTCCCCCAGGCAGGTTAAGAGGAAAGCCAATCAGAACCCGGGGAAGCTATGGCTCTCCAATCAGAACGCAACATTTAATTAACAATTACTCCCTCCCCCTCTTGCGTCAGCCAATCAGAGCCCCCAGACGTCACGTGGTCAGACCGTCTGGCCACGCCCCCGGCGCCGGAGGGGTCGGTGGTGGGGGTTTGTTTTGACGGTCCATAGCTTCCCCCTTACTACTTACGTGCCCAGAAAAGTTTCAATTTATAATTGGTGACAAACATTTACTCATAGACAAACATTTACTTGTAAAACTCGTCACATCGAAATCCTTGGATTTTTGGAAATCATCTGTAATATCAAATACTATTCGAAAAAAGGCAGGTAAAGGAAATGTTGGCCCTTTATCTGCATCTCGTTCGTCAGGCACAATAACTACAACTCGAGCTCCAACTGTATCAATCCCAAAGGAGAAAATAAATATTGAAGAAGAGCAAAAATAGTTGTCGAAACTTGTGAAAAAAATTGTGGAGATTGAAAATGAGGAAAACATTGAAAAAAAACACAAAAAAGTGTCTGTGCAGGATCTTGACATCCAAGTTTCGGTGAACGAAAATTATGGAGACGAAGAGCTTCCTCAGTCATATAGCTATCAGGCAAAAATCAAATGTACTGAGTGTCCAAAAATTATAACTATTACCAAACATGGTTGTGTTGGACAAAGTGGAACAAAATGGGTTCTATCTAATTACCGAAGACATTTAATGATTCATCAGAAAACTGAAATAAAAAAAGGAATAAAACGAAAAAATTTTTTTATTCTGCAAGCTCTTTAATCAACATCTCGATCAACAGTAAAGTCAAAGAAGATAGAAGAATCCAACATTGCTGACGCAAGCTGTAAAATGTCCAAAGACACCAACCCTTCTGAAATGATTTCAATTTTTCATTCATCCGACATGCATCAAGATCAAGACGAGGATCAAGACGGACTATTTGAAACTGAAAACATGAAAAGGCTGTCACATGATGATTTGCTCATAGAAAACTCAAGTAATTTGTTCTGTCTTAAATAAAAAATATATTAGTTTCAATGGTATAAACGATTAATTACTCTAATTATTTTTTCAGATAAAATCACGGATTCACCAACGACTATAGAAATTAAAAACAATTTATTGTCTCCAACGAGGTCTCCTCTACGTCCACTACATTTGGCTTCTCAGGACTAATCAGCAAGTCTCTCGATCTCGTCCACGATTATGGGAAACAGGGGAAATGTTAGGTCGAGATAGTCATCGAACGGACTATCTCGACACGTCTAAAGTATCAAAAAAAGTTCGAAAACATCTAAATTCGAGGATTTCTCGTACTAGGAAAGAATTGTACTCGTCAATAAGTTCAAATCAAACTCGAATTACTGCCTTTTATCCAGTTCTTAACAAATCCAATTATTAATTCAACAAAACAAAAGTTTAAATGAGACATTGACACATTTTTTACAAAAAGAATGGAAAACGATGCTAATGTTGAGAATGTTGAGATCATACAAATCGAAAAATTACACTCCAATTTTTTAACAAAAATACTTCAAAATTCTGCGAATCAATGTAACAAAAAAAAAGGAAGGTAATAGGTATGATGAGACGTTGACACTTTTCTGTACTTACTTATTTACTATAGGAGGTAGAATGCTCTATGAAACATTGTACGCTAATCTCCCAATTCCTTCTTTAAGAACAATAGGTAAAGTTATGTGTAAAAATAGTTGTGATATTATTGAAGAAGCCGTCCGAGCCAAAGAATTAAAAGAATTTCTAGTCTCAAGAAGTTTACCATTGACAGTTTGGCTGAGTGAAAATGTGACTCGTATTACGGGACGTATACAGTATGACAGTCAGTCCAATCAATTGGTTGGTTTTGTATTACCATTGAATAGCCATGGGTCACCAATATTTGGAATACATGAGGCTACATCTTCTTCCAAAATACAAAACAGCTTTGAAACAGGCATTATTGCTAGTTTAACATATGTTATAATAGCTCAACCTTTGGCATATAACGCTCCTACGTTTTGTCTTTGTATATTTGGAACAGACAATAAGTTTCATTCAGATCATGTCCTTAAACGGTGGGCATATATTGTTGAGTCCTTAAAGAAGGAACAGATCTCTGTACTTGGTGTCTCCTCTGATGGTGATCCAAGATTATTAAAGGCTATGCGTATAAAGAGTAAATTAGGAATGGATAGTGAAGTATATATAAACAAATAAACATACAGACAAATGAGAGCCGAAGCGCCGATTACAAGGCGAAAATCATATAATTATATTTTAAACTCCGAAACACGCATACATACATACGTTTCGGTCCTTCGTTTGGACCTTCTTCAGTGACGCAGAACAAAAATTAATAAACGTGCAGTTACGCCATCGTCAAACAATAAAAAGTCGCAATTCCAGCCACGTTGTCATTTCCGTTGGTCGGCATTACAAAAATCCGTTGGTCGACTTACGTCGTCGCAAATCGTCAAACAAAGAGGAACGATGCAATTTCCCGGGGCGACTGTTGCCTTATTTAACAAAAAGGAGAACATTTCAAAATCTGAATAAAGATCAATCAGACATCAAAAACAAGCAATATTACCTGACAGTCACCACGTAGAAATTAACAGACATCGTCGCTTGAGTGCAAATTATCATTTTGTTTACTAGATTATGTACAAGTCACGTCCTTATTGCGGGAGCGCAAGACTTATACTGTTCAGGGGAACACGAAGCATCGAACATAACAAATAACCATTAGATGTATAAACAACCGAGAGGCGCAATTACATATTAGAAAATTTCTCGATAATCGGTAAATAGACGCTGCTTAATTTCGCCGTGTCTTCCTGCAAATTAATGCCATTGGTTTGGCGCCTAATGTGAAACATCTCGGAGACGCTTCTCCGGATATAAGATCTCTCTCTGTCCAAGATTGCAACATTATCCCAATCGAATTCATGTCCCTGTAGGCGGTGCTGAGACACAACCGACAAGTTGTCGGTTGTGTCTCAGCACCGCCTACAGGGACATGAATTCGATTGGGATTATGTTTTGAGTTTTGATTTTTGTAATGCCGACCAACGGAAATGACAGCGTAGCTGGAATTGCGACTTTTCATTGTTTGACGATGGCGTAACTGCATGTTTATTAATTTTTGTTCTGCGTCACCGAAGAAGGTCCAAGCGAAGGACCGAAACATATGTATGTATGCGTGTTTCGGAGTTTAAAATATAATTATATGATTTTCGCCTTGTAATCGGCGCTTCGGCTCTCATTTGCCTGTATGTTCATTTGTTTGTGTATGCGAGAGCTTTAACCTTTTATATGAAGTATATATAGATTCAATTGGGAGAAATTTTAACATGCCCTATTTTCACGCAAAATTTGAACCGGTAATAGTTCCTGCTTAAGACCACATTCACATAGGCGCTAAATTACGAGTACGTCTTTTAAAACATTCAAGTATGCTTCCAATGGGAATTTTTTAAATATCATTAACTCATTTATCAATCTTAATGAATACAGTATCGAAAGATAAACATTGTTTAACTGAAAAAGATTTGTCTTTGAAAGATAAAATGAACTATTTGTCTGTTGAAAAAATCAGTGGTTTAAAAGTAATTGATTCGTTGAAACAGTATGTTTCCAATAATGAAGCAACAGTGCTTTATTTAGAGATTGTAAGACTATTCTTGAGTTCATTTCTTCAGGAAGAGATGGATTCTCTTCAACGAATTTACAACAGCTGGTATTGTAATTTTATTTTACGATATTGGAGAGTGTGGTTACTCAGTATTCCTCAGTATTCTGTTACTGATAATTTCATATCTTTAAACACCTATTTATGCATGGAGACGAATGCTCATAGCTTACTAAATTGTATTTTCAATTTAAAGAAACACTTATCTACCTCGAAAATAATTTTACATCCATGTTCTTACCTTGGCAAAAGAGTAGTCAACCATGTGAAAGTTTTTTTAGATGTTTGAGGTCTATGAGTACTACATACTGCACAATCGTTAATAGCACACTTCTTGAAACTTTCGAACGAGTTAAAAGGATTCAGCTACAGGAAGACATTTCCTCTGGTAATTTGAACACATGTACTGAACTTTTTCAGTATCCACGAGCAACAATGGAAAAGGGGTGTCGAAGCACTAAGGGATGTTTACTGCCTGATATTGATGATATAATTAAAACGTTAGAAAATGCAAAAGAAAATGCGTTTTTAAAGATAAAATCTTTAGGCATTATAAATGTAGATATATCAGAATGTGAAAATATATCTAGTAAATTACTCAACAGCGAGCTCGACACCCAATGTAACAATGACGATGAGAGAGACGTAGGGGAAATAAATTTGGAAAAATCAGATTCACATACAGACGAAAGTTCAGAAGAAAGTGAACAAGAATTATTAGAGGATTTGACCATTCTTTCTAAAGTACAAGGTCGTCTAGAATTAAAATGTTATAATAAATTCAAAATTTAACTTCATACACAAAGTCTATTTGTTGTTGTAAGAGATCAATTGAATAATGAATTGGTCGTACGAAAATTCTCCATCTGTTGGCTATTAAATAAAAATTCGTTTAACTTAAGTAGTGATCGGTTACAGAGGGTCCGAGATTCGGAATTGACAAAGAATAAAAAAAAAACTCAAATAAATGGCAATAAATATAATGAGAACGAGAATGAGATTTCTCTAATCTAGAATATTGAAAAGATATTCTCAAGTGTAGACAAACATAAGGCAGTTAATATATTGCGTAGTGCTGTTATTCAAGATGTTTCTACAGCAAATGCAACTGTTACTAAAAATAGTGCTACAACAGTAATGAACAACAGTTATAGTGAAATTTCCGATGAAGATGTGATAGAAGCCAGTCCTACGCAAATAAATGTTGCGTCAAACGTCAAAGAGTTTTTAAAACTCAAGAGAAAAATTCCTATAAAGCGTATAGATTTTGGATCATGTCCTTCGCCTAAACATACTTCTATGCAAATAAAAGATGATAAATCCTTGATAAATACTGCAGTTAATACTAAAAAATCGATTGAAGTTTAAAAGGAAGATGAATTATTAATAAATAAAATAAAAAAAGATAATGTACTTATTCAAAATATAAATGACATGGATAATTTCAATTTGGATGACACAGAAAACAAGCCACCTGAAAAAAGATGTAATTGGATAAGTTTAACGTATAAATATCACTTAACAATTGTGGTAATGTAAGTAGCTTCTATATATGTAATGAAAACATTATTTACAGTAGGTCATAAAGAAAAGACATTTCAAAGCAGCTTACGGTGTAAAGCTGACAGAGCAAAGTTAGACGGCAGAGATTGCTGGGAATGCAGAAAAGTAATGCAATATTAACAATATATTTCATCATCATCATCATCAATGGCGCTACAGCCCAGATCGGGCCTTGGCCTCCTCTTAGAGGTTTCATAATCGCTTTAAATTCAAATGTGCGGGTGATTAGCCCACAGCACCCTGGCATGGTGGATATTGCCATATAGTATTTGGACCAACGGTTTAACGTCTATTCCGAAAGACGGAGCCCAGTTTTTCCCATTTGAGAATTTTTCTCGCATGGGGGGCGCAGTTTCTGGAAATAAATTCTAGTGTACTCAAGTGGACTCGAACCCGGTTCTCCGGATTGTGAGTCTGGCGCTCTACCACTAGACCACACTGCCGCCCAACAGTATAGTTATTAAATATAAAAAGTATAAATAAATTAATATAAAAATAAATAAATAGAAATAGAAATAAATAAATATAAATATTTTTCTATTGTAATAAAAATGTAATTCATGATATTTGATTTTTAGTATTATAAAAATTTGGGATTGTCAGAAAAAGAATTACAAAAACGGAAGAATCAAAACTCGCAACATCGTCACAAATATGAGCGACCAATTACACCAGAAGGTATGATATTTTATTTTATTATCACTTTTTTATGTTATATACAATAAATATAATCTTTTGAAAGATTTTTGGGATCCGGAGTTTCCCGAGACATTAGGCACTTACTGACAGAATCTGATTCTCAAGACTTCATTGCGACTCGTGGTACAGAAACTCATTCTATATTTAGGATATACATATATAGAGAGTGTGAGAGCGCTTAACGCTAGGATAATATTATGTGCGCTTTACGCTCAGGTTATAATGTAAACTCACGCTCGCTATCCTTATTGCTAAACGCTAAGAATTAGTAGATATTTTGTTTAAGTAATTTATTTCATTTTAAAAACTTTAGAACTTTTACATAATCTTTTTAGTAACGATAATTTCTTTGTCTAGGTCTCTCTCTTCTTTCTCTATCATGCCTTCTTAATCTCTCGTATCTTTCTCTTCTCTTTCTCTCTCTCTCTCTCTCTCTCTCTCTCTCTCTCTCTCTCTCTCTCTTGTTTCCCGCCTCGCGGTTTCGTCTGTGTTGCTGTCGTCTTAAATTCTCCTTCCCGGACGTCCTTTCTTCAGTCTGCGTCGCTGCGTCAGTAAAATTCCTCCATGCAACTCCTGCGTGCCCTCGGTCACCGAGCATATGGGTGAGAGTGGCAACGGTGAAATTAAAGGAGGGACTACCCAGTTGAAAGGTGACGTTGACCCTGAAGAGCTAGGTGAGGAATTTTCTGAACTAAAAGGCTTCTTTCGTGGAGTCTTAGGTGTGGAGGTTCCTAAATGGAAACGAGGATTCTTTTTGAGAATTGAGCGACTGGTGCCGAGAATCGGAGAGAAACAATTCTGGCGTCTGGCGCCTGTAAGCGACTGTGCGCTGGTCGATTGGTTACCTCTGGGTGAAAGCGATCTGGCGCTTGTAGTTTTCGGACTTGCGTCAAGGCACGGTAGGGAACGACCTGCACTGGGATTCGGGCGAACCTCGCCGGGAGTTGGGTGTACCACGCCTGTTGAGCGCTCAACGCTACGAGTTGGCCGCTTGACAACTGTCGCTGGACAAATCTTGAGGCGCTGGGCGCCGGTAGGAACAGTCGCTGGACGGATCTTGGGGCGCTTGGCGCCGCGGCCGGTAGGCGGCTGAACGCCTGCAGTTGGAGGATTTAACAGGATCACCTTTTTCTGGCTAGCGTACCGCTGAAGGGGAAACGGGCAAGTCCTTCGGCGAAGCGTCGACTGCACTATTATCTCCTCTTCGGCGAGCCGAGAAGGGCTTGGTGCTTTCTTTTGGCTCCTCGTGGTTAGGCCGGCTAGACCGTTTCGGTCGACTGCTTGAAGACCGACTGATTATTCGACGCAATCGGCCCGTCTTTTATACTGCGAAAATGCGGTAACTGTTGTTTGAATAGGCTTTCCGCAATTGATGTAACGAGACTCTTGTATTATTTTATATTATAAATACTATTTATTTGGCCTTTTATACAATATGCTGAGACCACAATATAACGTGACTATCATTTCTTAACGGACGAAAAGAACGAACGAACCAGTAGTACCAACTGTATAAAAGTAAAGACGCAAAACCTTAAAACTAGGATTACATAAGTAAGTAGATAGAATACTATATGTAAAAGGAATGACATTACTATCTTAACACCCTATCTTAATGTCATTTCTTTTCCCTCTCTGAATGTTATTCATAATTATTATTACAACAACAAACTTACAAACTTAAGTAGTTTATACATAGGATATCTCTTTTATCACTCTAAGCCTAAACGTATACGATTATTACAGAACAAAATACTTGTCAAACCTTTAGTTAACATATCCGCTTGTTGCTCCTTACCGTTAATATATTCTAACCTTATAATTCTACTTTTATATTTTTCGCAAATAAACTTGTATTTTAAATCTATATGTTTAATTCGTCGATTATTTTCCGGATTCTTAATTAGATATATGCAGGCTTGATTATTATCAAGCCTTACAATTAATATCAACAGATACGATCCTATGCGCGCGGGATGTCACCTGGAATTACCGCAAGGGATATTGAGGAAGAAAGCGGTGATTAACGTCCGGTCCACGGACAATGCGTGTTTCGCGTGGTCGGTGGTCGCCGCGCTGTATCCAGTCGAAATACATGCGGAACGGGTATCCTTGTACCCGCATTATACAACCGTGTTAAATGTACAAGACATTGAGTTTTCTATGTCTCTGAAAGGAATTAGTACATTTGAACGACTCAATGACGTATCAATAAATGTCTACACCATCGAGGGACATAAAACGCTAACCGTTCTACCGATACGGCTCACCGACCGGAAGAGAGAAAAGCACGTCAATCTGCTGTACGTGCAAGACTCGCGAGACTACAACGTGGGGCATTTCGCGTGGATAAAGAACCTGTCCCGCCTTGTGAGCTCACAAATAAATAGAGATGAACATAAGAAATACTTTTGCGATCGGTGAGTAATACATTAAACAGAAAAATCATAGTATACGATAATTTATATTTCTATATAAAAGATATATGTAAAAAAATTGCAAATTTTTTTTGCATATGTCTACATTATTTTAGTTCGAGCGACAAGTTGCAATCGCGCACGGTAGACTGCAGTGAGATGAACGACTGCGCCATCCGACTACCGAGCGAAGACGACAAATGGTTGAGCTTCTGCAACTACAATAGGAAGGAGCGGCTTCCGTTTGTGGTGTACGCCGATCTCGAATGCACCCTGGAGAAGATGGACGCGGATGAGAGAACGTCCATGTACGCATATCAACGCCACGAGGTATTTAGCGTCGGGTACTACGTGCAGTGCTCGTACGACGACTCGTTATCTACGTATCAGTTTTGCCGCGATAAGGATTGCGTCGCATGGTTCGCCAACGAACTCGAGGAATTAGCGCATCGCGTAAAGGGTATTTTATCCGCCAATGTCCCCATGGAAACGCTCTCGAAAGAACAGTGGCATGCGTTTCACAGCGCGACGCACTGCCACATTTGCGATTAACCGTTCACACTAAACGACGATGAGGAGCGAGTACGCGATCATTGCCGTCTGACCGGCCGCTATAGAGGTCCCGCGCATTCAAACTGTAATCTCAATTATAAAGACTCATATGTCATTCCCGTAGTGTTTCACAATTTATCCGGTATTTATAGGGTATATCATATATAGTGCGATGGAAGTGGATAAGTGTAGGATCACTAGCTTCCGTGAGTTCCTCCAAGATAGAAGGTCCCTATAATTTTTCTGCGTGTCCGTAATTAACCCTGTCCATGGTCTTCCGCGTTGTCGATGTGTGTCTCATGGATGGCCAAAAATGCCGGTCACGACGCTATGTGTCGTGATGGCGACTCCACTAGCATATGCACAGAACGTTATCTCAGGTAGAGATATACGACTGGCTATAGCATCCCCTGAAGTCCGTGCTTTTATATTTCTGTTGGCACGGTTGTGCGCTCTCGGGAAAGCATGTACGTCGGGTTATTGTTTTGCAGGCGTTATTGTATATTTGTGCGGTCGGCAGACCACCACAGGACCCCCTTGGTTGAGGGAAAGTTCCGGGTAGAGCGAGTTCCATCTTCTGCGTTTTGCTGCGGCGCGGATGGCCGAGGTCTTGGGCATAGTTGCTGCCGTCCCTCGTTTGGCCGAGGTAGGTGACAGGGCCTGTCGTTGTTCCCCGTTTTTTTTTTTGGCTAGGAGTGTTGGCGTCGTCGCTGCCGTTTGCCTTGTTGGCCGAGATTGCGGATCCGTCTTTTTCGTGGGCCGAGGTGAGTGGCGCGGTGGCTGCCGTTCCTTTGTTGCCGAGGTAGGTGACATGGCCCGTTGTTTTTCCCCGTTGGCCGAGGCTGTTGGCGTGGTTGCTGCCGTTCCTCGGAGCCATTTTTCTTGTTGTCCGCGTAATTGATTGGTTGAGAGACCTTAGCCGGGCTTGCGTACTTTATGGCGAGCTTGCGGCCTTGGTTGGTGCCAGCGGTTGCTGGTCTTTTTGTTGCCGATTGGTCATCGGACTTTTCGTTGCTGCTGTTGTGGAGTGGCTTCATCGTGTGTGATAGGCGGGATCACGTAGGATTGGTTGGATCACGTCGGGGTCACCATTTTATAGGAATATCATATAGATGGATGGATTTGGATAAGTGTAGGATCACTAGCTTCCGTGAGTTCCTCCAAGATAGAAGGTCCCTATAATTTTCTGCGTGTCCGTAGTTAACCCTGTCCATGGTCTTCCGCGTTGTCGATGTGTGTCTCATGGATGGCCAAAAATGCCGGTCACGACGCTATGTGTCGTGACGGCGACTCCACTAGCATATGCACAGAACGTTATCTCAGGTAGAGATATACGACTGGCTATAGCATCCCCTGGAGTCCGTGCTCTTATATTTCTGTTGGCACGGTTGTGCGCTCTCGGGAAAGCATGTACGTCGGGTTATTGTTTTGCAGGCGTTATTGTATATTTGTGCGGTCGGCAAACCGCCACAATCCGGTTACGACGCACATTTTATCATAAACGAAATAGCTGCCGCGTTCGAAAGCTCGATCGACGTACTGCCGTTAACTAAAGAAAAATATATCTCGTTCACGAAAAACGTTAAAGATACCGCCAACAAATCAGATTCGCGAAACAATATAAAATTACGGTTCATCGATTCGTTAAAATTTCTCACCACCAGTCTCGAAAAATTGGTATCCTTCCTCGATAAGGACAAATTAAAAATTGTACGTTCAAAATTTTCCGAATTATCAGCCCACGGTTTAGAACTACTGACGCGAAAAGGTGTCTTTCCTTACGAATACGTGGAGTGCGTGGAAAAGCTGCAGGATACGCGTTTACCGTTGCGCGAATTATTTTACAGTTCCTTGGTCGGTGACACTGTATCCGAGAGTGATTACGCGCACGCCGTGAACTTTGGCAGCGGTTCTCCGTTCGAACCTTGGGCGAATACAGCGATCTGTATTTAAAAACGGATGTCTTGTTATTGGCCGACGTTTTCGAAAATTTTCGTGACAGTTGCATCAAAAGTTACGGACTAGACCCCGCTTATTACTACACATTGCCAGGTTTCACATGGGACGCCATGTTGAAGCATACTCGCGTAAATTTCGAATTGCTCACCGATATAGATATGGTAATGTTTATCGAACGTGGTATTCGCGGCGGTCTGAGTCAATGTTCAGGCAGATACGCGCGAGCCAATAACAAGTACATGCAGTCGTACGATCCATCGAAACCATCGTCGTACCTCATGTATTTCGACGTAAACAACTTGTACGGTTGAACAATGTGCCAACCTCTACCGTACGCAGATTTTCGATGGGTCGAAGACGTTTCGAATTTTGATATTAGTGCGATCGATACGAATTCACCCACAGGTTATATTCTCGAGGTCGATCTGGAGTACCCTCAGAATAAACACGACGCGCACACTGACCTACCGTTCTGTCCGACGCGCGATAAGCCGCCAGGCGCGCGGCAGGCCAAGCTCCTTGCGACTGTGTGAGATAAGAAGCGCTATGTCATACACTATCGTAACTTTCAGCAATGCACGCGCCACGGCCTTCGAGTTACAAAAATACATCGCGTATTGTAATTTGCTCAATCTCCATGGCTACGCGATTACATCGAATTAAACACTCTGTTTAGAACGCGCGCGACAAATGATTTCGAAAAGAATTTATATAAATTGATGATTAATGCGGTATTCGGAAAAACGATGGAGAATGTGCGTAATCATGTAGACGTAAAATTATTAACTCATTGGGAGGGTAAATACGGCGCGGAGGCAATGATCGCTAAACCAAATTTCCATAGCAGGAGTATTTTTTCGGAAAATCTGGTTGCCATAGAAATGCGTAAATTCGAGGTGAAATTTAACAAACCTATCTACGTGGGTATGTGCATCCTTGACATATCTAAGATATGTTTGTATGAATTTCATCACGAGTACATGTCTCCTCTGTATAGCGACAAGTGTAAAATTTTGTACACGGACACGGACAGTTTGATCTACCATATAGAGTGCGAGGATGTGAACGAGAACGTGAAACGTGATATCGCTAGGTTTGATACGAGCGATTACCCGGTCGACAACGCGTACGGTATACCGCTTGAGAACAAGAAGGTGCCGGGCTTGATGAAGGATGAAAATAACGGCGCGATCATGACTGAATTCGTTGGACTCAGGGCGAAAATGTACGCCTTGCGAGTCGATGGTAAAAAAGACACTAAGAGAGCAAAAGGTGTCAAGAGTAACGTTGTCGCGAGAACGATAACGTTCGACGACTACACGCGGTGTTTGAGTGATGAAATTGAAGTGATGCGACAGCAGTCCTGTATAAGATCGAAATTGCACCAAGTGCGTACAGTGTCTGAGACGAAAATCGCTCTGAGTCCGTACGACGACAAACGATATATCTTATCGAATTCGACCGATACGTTACCGTGGGGGCATTATCGAATACCCTTGTAACGTAATGTATGTATGTATGTATGTATGTATGTATGTATGTATGTATGTATGTATGTATGTATGTATGCAATATAACGTATAACGTAATGTATAACTTATAACATAACGTATAACATAAAGTAAGTATATATGTATGTAATGTACGAAATAAAACGTTTCATATTGAACATGATATTAATAAAGATATTGGATGTATGTATGCAATATTTTATATTGGATGGGATATTAATAAAGATATTGATTTAATATTTCTTATCTCTTATATATATTTCAAATTTCATTTTCTACATATTTATTTCCTTAAATGTATTTTATATTGCGACCCGTTTTCCTTCGGTCTCGCCAGCCGAAGGGGCGTTGCCGCAAATTCACTAATATGATAGACGGTAGCTCGGAGGTATCCGCGATAGAAGGTATCTACGGTAACAGATTCTTTCCGCTAAATATTCCGTATGGGCGCCAGGTGCGATTACGCGCACCACGTTTCTTCAAAACGACTCAAATATAAGTCTACAGCCCGAACGCAAGCTCAGGGCGTCGGTTACGTTGTTCGTTGTGGGGAGAGTGGGAGAGGGAGCGTAGCGCAATCAACACAAAATTGGATAATAAATAATCATATATTTCCGAAGGGCAACAATATGAAGCGAAGTCGGGTCGCCCCGCTGGCGACCGCCGCTTGAAGTAACGCCTCGACCGCACGTCACCGTACTCGCAATCGCGAAGATACCGTACTACTCGCGGGACGCGAATCTCATACACACGACTCAGCCACGCATCTCATTCACACGAGTTAGACGCGAGTCTCATGCTCTACAAGTTCTCTTACGCGAGAAGCATGCCCGCGGTACGCGACTTGCCGCCACGCAAATTATCACACACGCACTTGGATTCCCACACACACACTCGGCCGCCCCGCTCGCGGCGTACGCCGAACGACAATGGATACGGCAATTAACCGGCAGACACGAAACGACATTAATACAACGTAAATGTAACGGACGACACTTTACACGGAAACGGATCGGTATACGCGAAATGGTCTCTACTACACACGCACACGGTAAACTAATCGGTAGTCGCGAAATGATACCCAAACAACGACCATGTAGCACACCCGTACTACTTTCCCCGGCGAGAGACCGCGACGATACTTGTATGCACGGTACGCGGCACTACGCGACTTTGAGCAACACAATATATCCGCGGGACTCTTTTCGGGTACGCACGACAATTCACGCGCGCGCGAGAGCGCGGCGCAATACCTCACGGGGAGCGTTACCGCCCTGCTCGCCCGTGGAATTTTCCCCGAACGGGCGCGGCAACGATACGCGATGCTAATCGCGTCTTTAACACAACGAACGCGAAATACCGGTAGTCTCGATACTCTGAACGCGGTACGCTCATTACGACCTCGACGCAAGAGACGAACACTAAGCGGTAATTGACGCAATATACGTGAGACAACGATAGTCTCGACACAATGAACGCGATACGGTAAACATAATCTAGACGCACGAAACACGAAGTGACTGTCGGCCGCGCAAGAGTTTCCGGGGAGGGCCTCACAATATATTTTCCAGGCACGATCTCGGCCGGGCTCGCGAGCACAAAGTTATTTCCGACGAAAGTCGGTATCAGTAAAGGCGGTATTCTAATCGGTAAATGTTACTACTAAATAGTCTAATGCCATGGCCGAGATCGAGCCAACGATAGTACGGTAGCACCGGAGTGGAGATCTTACAAGTTTTCTGCCGTAGTCCTGCTTGGCCGCTTTGTTCCCTCAGGGCTGCGTTCGGGGATGGCTCCTCGGATAGCGCTCGCACGACAGTGAAGAACGGCCGGCCCGGCGAGAACACGTTGGGCCTCCGCGCATGCGCTCCAAGCTCGCGATGTTCCGTCCCGCCGATCCGTCGCGCGCGCCGCCGTGTTCGCGGCGCCGTTTCTGGTGCTTTCCGCCTGCCCGCGATCCTTTGAATCGGCTGCCATCACGTGTGGGCCCTTCTCAGCTTTAGCCCGGCTGGCCAGGCCATGGCTATGCTGCTCGGTGCCCTGGATATCGTCGGGGAGGCATCTGGGTCGCTTGCCCTGGATATCGTCGGGGAGGCATCTGGGTCGCTTGCCCGCGCCGCGGTCGCGGTGTCGCGCCCTTCCTTGTGTGACGGTACGGCCCGGGGTGCAGTGTGCGAGGCATTCTGCGCATCTCCGCGGCGGTAGGCCCAAGCGGCCCGCCCGTCGGCCAGCCACTCCGTACAGCGTTCCCCCAGCTTCCTTCTCTCCCTCGTTGCGACATACGTCGTTACATCGGTCCTCCGTGGATCGTCCGCTCCGGCACCACCTGTCTATTTACAAAGCTCGCTCGCAAATTAGCTAAGTCGCGAATAGCCCTCCCGTACTCTGGTCGAGGCGCCATCCCCGACCTTCCCCTCGGCCGAGCTACCGTCCGGGCGGTGGACGCGACAATGTCACGTCACAACTCCCCCCTCCCAGACGAGAGCCGAGGGGATTCCGGCCCCGACAGCAGTGACCACCACTCCGGCACCAGTCATGCCACCAGGCCAATACAAAAAAAAAGCTAAATCATGTCCTACCGTGGCCCCGAAAACTCCTGCAGCCCGCCTCCTTCTGCGATCTCTCCTGACTTCCGACACCGACCCCACCGGGCGCATGCGACCGCACGCGAGACGACCCCGAGCCCCGGCCTTGCAAAACGCAATCTTATTCTACCCATTGTACGGAAGGAGGGGTAAGCAAGGATCTGTACACAAGAATATCCTCTATCTAGTCTTTAATGATCCCTCTATCCGATGCACATACATGTGGGAGGATGTGGGGGGGGAAACGGCGATCCAACGGGAAACGGTATCTAGCGCCTCCTAGAGCTGCTTCGGCTCCTCTTTCGGTCCCGGGGTCCTCGCGGGGCCGTGAACGGCTGGGCTTGAAGGTAGGCGGGGGCACACCGGCGACACCCGCGGAGGGTAACGCCCCGCTCCCCGCAACCGTAGCAGAATTCCTGCCGGCGGGGTAGTGGGCACTCCGCGTACGAGTGTCCCCCGGAGGAGCAGTTCCAACAGCCCCCCCGGGGTCCCCGCAATGCCATCGCCTCCTCCGCCTGGCCACCCGCCTGGACAGCAACCTCTCGTTGCTCGACGGCCTGGCCGCGGGCCGGAGACTTCCTCTTCATGGCTTCCAGCGTCCGGTGGGCCTCGTTGACTAGGCCCCACGCACGCCGCTCGCTCTCGCGTGCGACGTCCGCCTCCCTCTTGGCCTCGGCAAGGTCGTTCTCCAGCCGCTCTCTGGCCGCCCTCGCTTCCTGGAGTAGTTCGCGCTCCCTCGTGGCCCCCTCGGTCTGTGCGGCGGCGTCCTTCGCTTCGACCCCCCAGTCCTGGGTCCACATATCCCGCTGCACGATCTCGCGCACCACGGCGCCCCGGTCCGTGTACCTCGCCTTTTGGACCTGCAGACCGGTATCCTCGAGGTCACGCCAGAACCCCGGCTCGTTACGTCGGATATGGTGCCACAACCGAAGGTGGCGGCTGTAAAATTGCCGCCAAATGCGACGGGTCTCGATGGTCGCCATCGCCGGTATCCCAGGTATCCTAATCGCCAGGGGCAGGAAGGTGGTAGGGCTTTAGGTCCTGGACATGTACTTTCCCGACGGGCGATCCGTCCGGCCGTGCTAACTCGTAGACGACCGGAGAGATCACTCGCTTAATTCGAAACGGTCCCTGGAATTTCGGTGCCAGCTTTCCCGCGATATTTTGTGCGGCAGATGACAATACATGCTGCCGTTTCAACACCAAATCGTTAACGCGAAATCTACGCGGCCGCCTCCGGAGATTATATCTCGCGGCCTGCTGTTGGTTTGCCTGCT
This sequence comes from Harpagoxenus sublaevis, assembly GCA_030770355.1. Taxonomy (NCBI): domain Eukaryota; kingdom Metazoa; phylum Arthropoda; class Insecta; order Hymenoptera; family Formicidae; genus Harpagoxenus; species Harpagoxenus sublaevis. Next base: position 12,160 of record JASTWR010001553.1, on the reverse strand, counting down.
CTAAGTTTTCCGCCACCCATTCTCTAACCGCGCGCATTTCCGCCATTCGCCGTGACCATTCCGCAGGGTCTCCCGCTTCGGTCTTGGCAACGCTCTCCCGACGGTCGCGCAACGTGTCGGGCGGTACCAACTCGCGTCCAAAATTCAAAAATGCCGGCGAGGTACCCAACGATGAATGGCTCGCCGTATTATACGCGAAACGCAAACGCAATAAATGTCTGTCCCACTCCCTATGATCCTTCTCGATATAGGCCACAATCATCGTTTTTAACACCCGATTCACCCTTTCCACCGGGTTCGCCTGAGGGTGGTAGGGAGGTACCGTGACGTGAGTTATCCCGTTTTCTTCCGCGAACCCTCTCATTACTTTGTTTATAAACTCTGTCCCGTTATCCGTCAAGAGAGTCTTCGGTGTGCCCCATCGCGACACGATCAAATCCTCAAGAGCCTCTTTAATCTTTGGCCCCGTGGCCGCCCGTAACGCCCGGATTTCCACCCATTTTGTAAAAAGGTCTTGAATTACTAATATATATTGATATCCGGCCTTACTGCGGGGCAGCGGCCCTACGATATCCGCGGCGACGACGGTCCACGGTCCCTCGACTGTACGGCGTCCCATCCACCCCGCGGGACTCGCCTGCTCTACCTTCGTTCGCTGACATATGTCGCACGTTCGGACATGTTTCGCTACGTCTCGGAACAAGTTCGGCCAGTAGTAAGAAACGGCGACGCGTTGGTAGGTTTTCTCGATACCTAAATGACCGGCTTGAGGAGCGTCGTGCGATTCGCGAAGGGCTTCCGCGCGAAGTTCTCGCGGCAACACTAACTTCCACCGGTCAAGGTCCTCCACGATATCCGAGATGACCGGTTTCGGTCGCAAAAAGTATAATTTCCCCTCGACTATCCTCCAATGCGCGAATCTTTTCGGGTCGGTAGCTACTTCATTGTAACGTTTGCGGTACCATACGTCGGACGTGTCCTCACACTCCGCGATCTCTACAGCGGCGTTCACGTCAACGGCGCTCTCCCCTTCCCCCTCGTACATTCGCGATAGCGCGTCCGGCACGTGGTGTAAGGCTCCCTTCCGGTATTCCACGGTGTAGTTATATTCCAACAGTTCGAGGGCCCAACGGGCCAATCGACCTGTAGGATTTTTCAGGTTGTGTAACCATCGCAAGCTGCTATGATCTGTAATGACGGTAAATCTATATCCCTCTAAGTAGGGCCGGAACTTCTGGATCGCCCACACCACGGCCAAACACTCCAGTTCCGTTACCGAATATTTTCTTTCGGGATCCGTCAACACGCGACTGGCATACGCGATTACCCGTTCTTCGCCCTCCAATTTTTGCGTAAGTACAGCCCCCAAACCCACCGAACTCGCGTCGGTCTGTAATACGAAGGGCTCCTCGAAATTCGGGCACGCTAGTATCGGGGCAGACATGAGGTGCTCTCGTATGCGATCGAAGGCGCGACACTGGTCATCCCCCCACTCCCAGCGCCTGTTTTTCTTTAAAAGGCGAGTAAGCGGTTCACTAAGCGTGGCAAATTGCGGTATAAATCTGCGGTACCACGAGGACATTCCTAAAAACCTGCGCAGCTGTCTAATAGTTCGCGGCGCTTGGTACCTCAAAATTGGCTGTATTTTCTCGGGATCGGTCGCGAGGCCCCCCTTTCCGACGATGAATCCTAGGTACCGTACTTGCGGTCGACAAAACTCGCATTTTTCCGAGTTTATCGTTAGGCCTGCTGCCGATATTTTATCTAGCACGCGTTTTAACCACTCCATGTGTTGTTCGAACGTTTCCGTCGCGATAATTATGTCATCTAGATAGTTAAACGCGAACGGTTCCATTTCCGGGCCTATTAGCGTATCGAGCAATCTTTGAAATGTAGCCGGGGCGTTATGCAGTCCGTACGGCATTCTGCGAAAATGGAATAGTCCCATCCCGGGGACACTAAAAGCGGTGATCTCGCGGCTGTCTTTAGCTAACGGTATTTGGAAATACGCTTGGCTCAAGTCAATGGTCGATATGTATTTTGCTTTCCGCAATTTATTTGTGATACCCTCCATATTCGGTATCGGATACGCGTCTTTCTTTGAGATCTCGTTAACTCCGCGGAAATCTATACAAAACCGGTATTTGCCGTTCGGTTTTTTCACCATAACTATCGGATTCGACCACTGGCTCGAAGAAGGCTCGATAATTCCGGCTTTCAACATTTTATTCACCTCCGCGCGAATGGCTTCCTGAACTTTCGGCGATACCAGATAGCAACGCTGTTTAATCGGCGCGTGGCCCCCTACATCGATTCTATGCTCGGTCAAACTAGTAATTCCCGGGTCTTCCGGTGGAGTGGGTATCGTTCGTAAAAAAAAATCCAGCGTATTCTTTTGATCCGGTGTTAGCTGTGCTAGTCCACAGACCGAAGATATCCCGTCCCTGTCGAAACGGTAGCGAATGTGCGGTCTATCCGTGAAGTACCATTCGGCCGCCGCGAAATCCAACGCGATACCGAACCTGGTCAAAAAGTCCATCCCGACAATGCATGACACCGCTAAATCTGGCAATACCCCCACGGTCATTTCATGACTTCGGCCCTTCAACCGCATCGGCAAGGAAACGTTACCCTGAATCGCGGTTATTTGGCCGTTCGCCATCCGGATGCGCGCTCCGCCTTCGCGCGCGATCGACAGACCTAGGCTTTCCGCAATCCGCATTCCCTCGCGACCGATGAGAGTACGACTCGATCCCGAGTCCACAAGCGCTAATATCGAACGTCCACCTACACGAATTCCAAAGTACCGAAGGGGCGGTAACTCGGCGGGCTCGAAGGTAACAAATGAGTGCGTGAGCGCCTCCGCCGCGGTATCCACGGGTCGGGTCCTTGTTTCAAAACTCGGGGCCGTAGGGACCCGTCCTACGAACTCCCTCCCGCGTTTCCCGAGCACGCTGGGCAAGTCCTCGTGGTAAATCCGCGCTTCCCGCACCGATAACAGTGGGTTTGCCGAGCCTCCCTACAATTCCGCGCGCGATGTCCCGTCTTCTCGCAGTTCCAGCACTGCATACTCGCGTCGCCCACCCCGATTCCCGCCGCGGCATCCGCGATCGTCGGGCTCGCCGGAGCGGCAGTGCTAGTCGCGATTGCTGTGGATTTCGCGGTTTTCTTTTTACTTCCGGTCTTGCGGCCCACCGCCTCCCCGGCGGCGACGGTGATCGGATTTTTCGGCTTCCCTTTTGGCGCGTGGTACGCCAAATCGGGGAAGATAGACTGTTCTGGCGGTAACGGGGCCCGATAGTACTTGTCCGCGAGCAAACTACGCTCCACCCGCGTGGCCAAATCTTCTAAAGCGTGGAAATCGCGGAACTCCTGACGACGTATCGCGATCTGCAAGCGCGGTAACAAATTTCGGTGCGCGAATGTTAATTGCTCCGATAAACTCCACGGGGGGTTCATTCGACCGAAAAGAGCGCGCAAACACGTCAGATAGTCCGCGGCGGCTTCGTACTCCCCCTGGGTCCTCCGCAGGACCTCCTCCCGAAGCATGTATTGATAATCGGGGTCACCGAACCGGGCCCTCCACGCGCTTTCAAAGTCATTCCAACTACGCCAGTTTTGACTTTCGAGCCGCACCCAATACAGCGCTACGTCCGACAAAAAAAGTGGTAAGCACTTGAACAGGTCCGCGTCATCGATCGGAATAATGGCACGGGCTTCCTTTATTCGCAAAAGGAACGCCTCGGCATCGCTACCCTCGCTTTCCCGAGAAGTGGAGATTCCACTTCCGCATCAAGGTATACGCCTCGGACGCGGATCCCCGCGCGGATCGTCTCTCCGTCGCAAATGGTACCGACTCGACACGCGGGGGTGTCGGAAAGTTAGCGCTCTGTTCCCTCGCGCCTCCCCGCTTCCGTTCGTAACTCGACCCCAATCCCTTTGATTCGAAAGTCAGATGCGACGGTTCAAAAGACGAACGCGGCAACTCGAAAGTCGGACGCGGCAGCTCAAACGCCGAACGCGGCAGGTCAAAAGTCGGACGAGACGGTGTACCCTGTACTCCCGTGTTCACGAGGGTCCCCGTCGCCCCCAATTCGAGAGGTTGACGAGGTGGCGTTCGAGGTAACCCTATTCCGATGTACGGCGCCCCCCCTCCCGACGCCTCCCCCTGCGCGGGTGGTACCGCGTCGAAACCGGCCGTTTCCGCGTCGGGGTTGGGCACGGACACCGGGTCCATCGCCTCGACTCTCGCCTGCTCGAATTTCAATAAACGCGCCCGCAAAACCGGAAGTATCCCGCTAGTATCTAAGTCCCGATCTACTAAATGTTGGATGACCTGCTCGGTATTTAATTTCGTAATCCAACTATATGGCGAACTTCCCTCCCGCATCTCGCGAATCCTGACCTTCTCCTCGCGGTCCTATCCGCGGGAGCCACGCAACAAAAAGGTAACACACGCGAACGGAAACAGGTATCCTATCCCACTTCCGCCCCGATCATACGCGAAAAGATCGACAATAATAACGCGGAACGTATGCCAGTCGCGATAATATCGAAAGTCGCTACGCACAAAGGACCGTCACGGCGAAAATCAACATAATATCCTTTACTAAAGTCGACGGCAATAACATCTCCGCTCGCGGTAAACACGCAGGAATTCGGCGAAAGAAACGGAAAGGAAGCGCGCAGTTCCCAAACAACGCAGGCAAACCAAACAAAGCGAACTCAATAACCAAGGTCGCGCAAATAGTGTGGCACCGACATTCCAGAGCCGAAATAATAATATCTAATACCCTCATACGCGGTAAACGAAACGGTATAGGCAAAAAAAACAGTAGGTTCAACACATACAGAAAATATGGGGTTCAAACACATTTAATTATTGCGCACGCTCGCTCTCCACAAATTCTTCCACAAATTTTTCCGTTTTCTTAAGCGAGATCGCCCCACGTTGGGCGCCAAAATTTTGCGACCCGTTTTCCTTCGGTCTCGCCAGCCGAAGGGGCGTTGCCGCAAATTCACTAATATGATAGACGGTAGCTCGGAGGTATCCGCGATAGAAGGTATCTACGGTAACAGATTCTTTCCGCTAAATATTCCGTATGGGCGCCAGGTGCGATTACGCGCACCACGTTTCTTCAAAACGACTCAAATATAAGTCTACAGCCCGAACGCAAGCTCAGGGCGTCGGTTACGTTGTTCGTTGTGGGGAGAGTGGGAGAGGGAGCGTAGCGCAATCAACACAAAATTGGATAATAAATAATCATATATTTCCGAAGGGCAACAATATGAAGCGAAGTCGGGTCGCCCCGCTGGCGACCGCCGCTTGAAGTAACGCCTCGACCGCACGTCACCGTACTCGCAATCGCGAAGATACCGTACTACTCGCGGGACGCGAATCTCATACACACGACTCAGCCACGCATCTCATTCACACGAGTTAGACGCGAGTCTCATGCTCTACAAGTTCTCTTACGCGAGAAGCATGCCCGCGGTACGCGACTTGCCGCCACGCAAATTATCACACACGCACTTGGATTCCCACACACACACTCGGCCGCCCCGCTCGCGGCGTACGCCGAACGACAATGGATACGGCAATTAACCGGCAGACACGAAACGACATTAATACAACGTAAATGTAACGGACGACACTTTACACGGAAACGGATCGGTATACGCGAAATGGTCTCTACTACACACGCACACGGTAAACTAATCGGTAGTCGCGAAATGATACCCAAACAACGACCATGTAGCACACCCGTACTACTTTCCCCGGCGAGAGACCGCGACGATACTTGTATGCACGGTACGCGGCACTACGCGACTTTGAGCAACACAATATATCCGCGGGACTCTTTTCGGGTACGCACGACAATTCACGCGCGCGCGAGAGCGCGGCGCAATACCTCACGGGGAGCGTTACCGCCCTGCTCGCCCGTGGAATTTTCCCCGAACGGGCGCGGCAACGATACGCGATGCTAATCGCGTCTTTAACACAACGAACGCGAAATACCGGTAGTCTCGATACTCTGAACGCGGTACGCTCATTACGACCTCGACGCAAAAGACGAACACTAAGCGGTAATTGACGCAATATACGTGAGACAACGATAGTCTCGACACAATGAACGCGATACGGTAAACATAATCTAGACGCACGAAACACGAAGTGACTGTCGGCCGCGCAAGAGTTTCCGGGGAGGGCCTCACAATATATTTTCCAGGCACGATCTCGGCCGGGCTCGCGAGCACAAAGTTATTTCCGACGAAAGTCGGTATCAGTAAAGGCGGTATTCTAATCGGTAAATGTTACTACTAAATAGTCTAATGCCATGGCCGAGATCGAGCCAACGATAGTACGGTAGCACCGGAGTGGAGATCTTACAAGTTTTCTGCCGTAGTCCTGCTTGGCCGCTTTGTTCCCTCAGGGCTGCGTTCGGGGATGGCTCCTCGGATAGCGCTCGCACGACAGTGAAGAACGGCCGGCCCGGCGAGAACACGTTGGGCCTCCGCGCATGCGCTCCAAGCTCGCGATGTTCCGTCCCAGCGATCCGTCGCGCGCGCCGCCGTGTTCGCGGCGCCGTTTCTGGTGCTTTCCGCCTGCCCGCGATCCTTTGAATCGGCTGCCATCACGTGTGGGCCCTTCTCAGCTTTAGCCCGGCTGGCCAGGCCATGGCTATGCTGCTCGGTGCCCTGGATATCGTCGGGGAGGCATCTGGGTCGCTTGCCCTGGATATCGTCGGGGAGGCATCTGGGTCGCTTGCCCGCGCCGCGGTCGCGGTGTCGCGCCCTTCCTTGTGTGACGGTACGGCCGGGGTGCAGTGTGCGAGGCATTCTGCGCATCTCCGCGGCGGTAGGCCCAAGCGGCCCGCCCGTCGGCCAGCCACTCCGTACAGCGTTCCCCCAGCTTCCTTCTCTCCCTCGTTGCGACATACGTCGTTACATCGGTCCTCCGTGGATCGTCCGCTCCGGCACCACCTGTCTATTTACAAAGCTCGCTCGCAAATTAGCTAAGTCGCGAATAGCCCTCCCGTACTCTGGTCGAGGCGCCATCCCCGACCTTCCCCTCGGCCGAGCTACCGTCCGGGCGGTGGACGCGACAATGTCACGTCACAATATGTATTACATTTTTTTAATGTATTTTTTATACAGTAAATATAAATGACTTTATATATATTAAATCACGTTGTTCTTGTGTATCTATGAATTGTGCGATCCATCGAATCCCAACCATTTCACATGAACCTCGTCACCCCTCCTGCGAAGTACTTTCTCCACGAGATACACGTCTGGATAAGCCGCGCGATGCAGCTCATACTCGTAGAATCCCCCGGTGACAGATTTTCCTCGATAGTCCTCGAGTAGATAGGTTACGGGATTAGTACGCTGTACTTTAACAATTTTGAAAACCTCGGTTGTCCAATTCGGCGTGTAACCTTTCTCGAAAACAGTCTTGTACTTGCTGACGCGTACCGGGTCGCCTACTTTGAACTTTGCCGGCCCCGCGATCTTTATCTCGCTGTACACCGTGTTCAAGAGTCTATCGGCGATCGCGGGAGTAACGTCGACGGGTCGCACGCCGATCGTTCGATGCTTGCGCGCGTTGTAATCCGACACGAGTCGCGGCAATGTGTCGACCCACTTGTAAGTCCCATTGAGCGTAAACATCTTCCACATGTCATTCTTTAACGTGCGATTGAATCGCTCGACGACCGATGCCTTCATCACCGAATATGTGGAATAATGATTAATGCCGTGTTTTCTCATGAGACGTTGCACGTCGGCGTTGTAAAATTCCTTCCCCATATCGGTTTGCAAGTTTTTCGGGCACCTCTTGCTGTCTCGAATTATCTTAGCGATAACGTCAGCTGTCTCGCTTCCGCCTTTACTCTTGAGTGGCACGGCCCACGCGTACTTGGTCAGCACATCGATGACGGTAAGTATGTAGTGGTAGCCTCTATTGAAACGCGAGTAAGGACGCATCTCGACGATGTCAGCCTGCCACAGGTCATCGTACCCACGCACGATGACGCGTCTTCGGGGAAAATTTCTTCTCGCCGGTGCGTGCAGTTCCTCGACGAGTCGTCGTTTTTCGATATTTTTACGTCCATCGGATTTCGACGATGTCATGTTTTTTTAACGGTGTGTATTTCACGCAAAGAAATTATATCTTAAACTTTTTTTAAACCAATCAATAACCGTTTATTTCCGTTCCTTGTCGCTCAATAGCGGTTCTTTGTCATCGGCTTGTCGTTTGTTTCTGCTCATTAACCGTTCACAGCCGTTCCTGAACCGTTCGTAACCGCATCTGAGCCGTTCGTTGTAATTGCTTGATGACCGTTTCTGAATCGCTCGTCGCCCTTCGTCGTCGTCGTCATTGGACAGCCCTTCGTAACCTTTCCCGGATCGTTTGCCGCTGTCCATCGTTATTCAGGTTTCGTCGATCGAAAGATATGTGCCTCGAACGCCTCTCGGTTCGCGTCCAACACGGCTTGCGTATCTCGTTTTAGCGCGATCAGATTCGTTTCGATTTCTTCCAACTGATCTCTCAATATCTTAACACTATCTCTCAGAAGTCTAAGATTCGTTTCAAATTCAGTCTCCAATCGCGTTTTACGATAATTCTCGAATTCCGCTTCGTCTCTCAAACTCTTAACGCTCTGTTCCACGTACAGTTTATTAACCGCGTCACCGTCAGCCTCCGGTTGCGCCACGCGACAAATCTTGCGCGAATTTGCGTCAAAGTCCGTAGCAGTGCGACACAGAGCGTTATCGCGCACGAAATTTCTCATTAATCCACTTCCACTGATGGTACGATAAGGCGTTCGACGCGTCTCTGCTCTGCTCAAATATACCAAATTTGTTGATCGGCATTTTCGACGCTGATTGAGCGGCTCGCCGCCGCGCGGCTCAATTTATAATAAGACCGGCTTCGCGAAGTTCCTCGATGATCGACAGGATCTCGTTGTCGTGGGCATTGTTGCCAGCGTGGTGCGAAGCGTCGAGCAATCGTAGACGATCCACCAGCTCGTTGGGATCGTCCCAGTGCACGTAATCGATCTTATTGTCGGTCAGCGTCATCGCGCGAGGCGCGATTAATCCTTTTCCGGATCGTTTCTTCATGGATGCGGGCGGTATCAACTTCTGGATTATATTCATGTACTTGTATCCACTGTTGGACTTTACTCGCCCGAGAAGATCGTGATTGGTTCTATGAGTGCTCGTCTCAAATAAAATATTCTTGTACTTTTGCATATCCTCCTCCGTGTAAATGTTTTTATCAGGCTTGTTTTTAAAGATCAACTCGTAAATACCGCTTGTGCCAATGTAATGTACGTCGCCGATATATATGTTATCCATGCAGTCCACCTTGAAACGTTTATTCCCGAGCATCAGTCTATCGTTGCCGAGATAAACGCCGTACACGGTATCTATATCGCTCCTTGGCTTGACACTCATAAGAGCACCGATGTACTCTTGGTTCAATGGACCCAAGGTATCGTGCAACGCTTCTCGACCCTCCGACGTTTCCAACTCCTTTCGAATAGACGTCGCGAGCTCCGAGTCGTCCGTGAGGTCAAAAACAGGCATGTTTGCGGGTAATTCGAACTTTATTGTAGGCTGCATTTTTCTCGCCGTTACGTATGGCGGAGATGATATCGGTGGAGATGAGGTTATCGGTGTAGAGGTTATCGGTGGTACATCCAGTAAAGTTTTCGATCGTTTCGATTGGCTAGATTTACGCGGTGCCGGCGGGTGATCCGACCATTTTCTATTTCTCGGCGTCGCATCCTCGGAAAACGTTTCGATCTCAGCGTCGCTCTCCGGCTCTTCTTTCTTCACCGCGATCGATTTGTCGGCGATCTTTTGCAACGGCTCGATGAGAGGCTTAAAATGCGTGTCCAACTCAATGTCCTTTTTGATCCTACCGGTCTTCATAACGCGAAGTTTCTTGCGAATCGACTCGCTCGTTTTCGCAATTTTCTTCGCAACCTTTTCGCGCTCGCGGATATCCATGCTCTTGTCGATCGCAGCCATCGCGGAAATACGTGATGCTCTCTCCGACGTTTTACCTCGACGAGGTACCGACGACAACTGACCGCTTTTGCGGTATCGCGAACATGTTAAATCTTTTTCTGTATCGACCATTGTTGAGCGAGCTGTCCTTGTCTATCACTACGAATCCGTACTTGCGCTGCCAACATTCGCTGCACAGCGCGCTGAATTCATCGTACGACATGTCGGTATTCACGTGATCGTTGTACACGTGTTTCAGATTGGTACCATCCTGTTTGAACAGGATCAGCAGGTTCGCGTTGTCGCGTATCAGATGTTTAGGTATTTTTGCGTACGTCTGACAGAGATGAAAACAGTCGACGTTCGAGTGCTTACCCATTGAAAAGTACTCTCTCACGGTGTCTTGCTTGTCGCATGCCACGTAATCGAAAACGAATATCGAGTTTGAACACGCATCGCTCGGTGGAATGACGTCACTGTTGTTGGAGAACGTAAAGTAGCCGATTTCGTCGATCGACGTCAATAAATTCTCCAGATATCGATATTTCGGTTGCTGAAGCGGCTTTGAGTAAACGTACACGTTCTCGAAACGTACACCGTGCGGGCTTTCCAACAAGCTTATCAGAACGTTGGTTTTACCGCAATTCGAGGGACCGCAAATGATGGCGCGTATAGTGGCCGGTAGCATCGTACCGTGCCTGCGCTTCTCCGCGTTGCCCCCCATCGACCGTGATCTATCGTCGCAGTTCGTCGCGCGAATCGCCTGCGGTTGTCGCACGAAACTCATATTTCGCATTGCTGACCGGAGGGCTGGATCGAGCGCCTATTTATAGGTGCGCGAAACCGCGCATCGCTCAGTTGCGGAAAAATGTTCATTCTGTTATAAAGACCTTCCGATATTCGCGATTTCAGCGCCGAGCAGCTACAATTTGTACCAAAGGCTGTTCTGTTGCAATTGTGTGGCGATTACGTCCACCACGTGTGGGACAGGCTTCCGAAACATATAAAGGCGGATTCGGAGGTTCAGCAATATCGTCGGGGCTTAGAACATTATAATTTACCGCATCATCGAACGCACATCGACGGTCCGGCACCGTTAATAAAAAATTGCGGCGAATGCCAGCGAAAAAAATAGGCAAAGGTCTCTTCAACCGCGCGATAAGCTTACTTCCGATCGAATTGCACATTCCCGGCTATCAGTTTTGCGGTCCGGGCACTCGGCTGAAGGAGCGATTAGCCAGAGGCGATCCGGGTGTAAATCCATTGGACGCGGCGTGTCGCGAGCACGACATAGCGTATTCGCGTAACAAAGATCTCACCGGGAGACACGCGGCGGACAAGGTACTCGCCGACAAGGCGCTAGGACGTGTCATCGCGAGAGATTCGGCTCTCGGAGAGAGAGGTGCCGCTACAGCCGTCTGGGCTGCTATGAAAACAAAAACGAAGCTAGGAATGGGTTTGCGAACCGTGAAAAAGAAGAAGAGGAGAGCGTCGAAAAAACGGATACTTCCGGCGGCGAAACGAGGCGGTGTATTGCCGCTTCTACCGTTGCTGGGAGTTCTCGGTTCCCTGGCCGGTGGGCGGCCGGGGTCGCAACGGCCGTGAACGCTCGCAAAACCGCGCGACGTCAGCTGGAAGAGATGCAACGTCACAATCGCGCCATGGAAGGCCGCGGACTTTATCTCGCTCCGTACAAACGCGGACGGGGAGTTGCGTCGAAGAACAGGAGAGAAAATAAAAAAAAACGTCAAAGAGACGTTAAAAATGCCCACGGGTATTACGACTAACGTACAATTTAATCGACTGGCAAAACACATGCGCGTACCGTTCTTCAGGGGTGTTTTCATGCGTGACTCGTTACCAATCGGCGGTATACGCCGAAACGAGAGCGGTATTGTAAATTTGGATGATACAGCGGGCTCCGGTACTCACTGGGTAGCGTACGCAAAGAGGGGAAACCACGCGATGTATTTTGACAATTTCGGTAATCTTCGACCGCCGAAAGAGTTGGTGCGATATTTCGGACCGAGCGTGAGGAAGATAGAGTACAATCGCACGCCCGTTCAAACATATGATCAGAACATCTGCGGACAAGCGTGCCTGCGATTTCTCCTGACAATAGACGACGATCGGACGT
>JASTWR010001551.1:0-40492 GCA_030770355.1 Harpagoxenus sublaevis | reverse complement strand
GCCAAATAGCATCGTACATGCCAAATTCTGTATCAAATCTGTTTTTCTTTCGACAAAATTTATTAGCAAACACTGCATAATATGCTCTCGACAAACTTGACTTTGCCTAATATATTCATATTTTGTGTCTTAATTTTTAAATGATTTATAAATTTATACAAACTACACTGCACATTTAAGGATGTCAAACTCTCAGATATAATTCTTGTAAGTTATAATACAAAAAATATTTACATTTGATTTTATCAGACATAAATGTCAATGTCGATAGTCATTATGGCGTTTGATGTATCTGTAACAAAAAGGGGTGATATCCGTACAAAATTACCTTTTACAAAAAGGTAGAAAAAAAGACGCCAAGCACGCGTGGTGTACCTTGAAAAAGTCGAAGTAGTTATCTTTGTACCTCGAAAAAATCCAAATAATATCTTACCTTGAAAAAATCGAAGTAATATATTCCTTGAAAAAATCGAAGTAATATATTTATTACAAAAAAAAGAAATGATATCTTTAAATTGCGCCAATTAAATATATATTATATCGAAAAATAACTATTGTTCTTTTAAAAATGTATTCCCATTGAAGTGAAAAAATTAATATAAAATGTGAAAAATTTTAGTGAAAAAAACTTGGCGCTGCTAAACATAATTATATATATTAATGAAACAATTTCTATAAATGGAAAAAGTACTTTAAATTAATGTGTGAAAGTCTCTACATTCACATTATAATTATTAATTTAATATTTTAAATTAGTTATTTATTGCTTTCAAATATTTTAAAATTTAGCAGCGCCAAGTTTTTTTCACTAAAATTTTTCCCATTTTATATTAATTTTTTCACTTCAATGGGAATACATTTTTTAAAAGAACAATAGTTATTTTTCGATATAATATATATTTAATTGGCGCAATTTAAAGATATCATTTCTTTTTTTTTGTAATAAATATATTACTTCGATTTTTTCAAGGAATATATTACTTCGATTTTTTCAAGGTAAAGATATTATTTGGATTTTTTCGAGGTACAAAGATAACTACTTCGACTTTTTCAAGGTACACCACGCGTGCTTGGCGTCTTTTTTTCTACCTTTTTGTAAAAGGTAATTTTGTACGGTATACTATTCTATAATATTTTGTTAATTTGTTCTTGGGTTAGAGTCTTTTAAAATTTCGGGGAATCTGTAGGACAATGTGCAAAAGTTCTTAATTTACATACCTTTTTATTATATTGGCAATTTTTTTCGAATTCTATTATAATCTTAGATCTTTTCTACCCCTATTTAATATATAGATAGATAAAGCATACTTTATTACCCCAAGGGGTCTCAAAGGGCGTTTTTAAAGGGACGTACCCAACCCTGTACACTCATATATAATGTTTTTCCTCCCTGGCCATTTGCGACCTTACATTTTAATTAAAAACCATACTCTAAATCGGATCAAACTCAAAAACAAACCAAAATCAAAATCAAATCAACTCGAAAAAAAAAAAAATAAAACAAACTTAAAACAAAAACTAAATCAAAAAGCCGACTCCATAGCATGACCTGACATCTTCTCCCTTGATCTCCTCCTCCTGTCGCCATTCTTTATCTCCTCCCTTCCTATTCCGTTTTCGATTTGCCCCCCCTCTTGGCATCCTCGTCCTCGTCTGATTCCATCAGCAAGCTCTCCTCCAGCTTGCTTGCTATCTCTTCCTCCTCTGACTTTCTTGGTTTCCCGCCATCCTCCTCCCTCCTCTCCTTTCTCCTTTTCTTCTCCTCTCCTTCTCTACGCCTCCTCTCTATGGACTTGTCCTCGTCCAGCTTAACCTTCAGCTTGCTCCCTATCCTCCTCCTCGCGTCCAACACCCTCCATTTATCCTCCTCGCTTCCCAGTCTCACCAGAACCGTCATCCATTCTCCTCTTACCCCTATCACACTCACCTCCTTCGTTTCGACCCTTACTTTCAACCCCTCTGCGAACAGCCGCGTCACCTTTTCCCAGTTTGTTCCCTTTTCTGTCCATCTACTTTTCTCCACCCTTAATATCACGTTCTTCCTCCTTCTTTTGTCCTCATTCCTCTCCTCTTCATCTGACCACCATCTCCTCTCCTCCCGTCTACCCATGCCCTCCTCGCCATCGTCCCTCTTCCTTTTCCCTGTTCCTTGCTCCAACCTGCGTATCTTTCCCTTGAGGCTCTCAATCTCTTCCCTCTGCTCTTTTACTTCCTCCTTTAGCCCTCTTATCATCTCCCCCGCCTGCTCCCTTATCAGTTTCTCCAATACTTCCTTCTCCAACACCACCTTCGCTTTGCACTCCATTTTCCGTCCGTGTCCCACCACTCGCCAGTTTAACCTGTAATTCAAAGGTTATATCTTATTTTCCCAAGCGCTCTCCTCTCCCTTTTCCTCTCCGCCCCGCCTCGTCTCCTCTATCGCCTTCATCCATTCTTCCCCCTCTCCCTTTTCGCCTAAAACATTCTCTACCACATCCCTCCAGCTCTCTCCATCCCGGCTAACCCATCTTGTACATCTTTCCCAGACATGCTCCCACGTTTCCTCCTCCCTCTCACATAACCTGCACTTTCTGTCGTCTTCCTCCCCCCAGTATAAACCTTCCTTAATTTCATTGCCCAACCTGAACCTTGCGATTCTACTCCATCTTTTTTCCTCCCATCCCTTCTCTAGATAATCCGGTATCCCGTCCTTCCTTATAATCTTATACCACCTATTGTATTTCGATCCCGTGATCTTTTCCATGTCCTCCTGTCTTTGCTTTAATCTCTCCCTATTTTCCAGTACTTCCTCATCCAGCTCTTCCTCACCTCCCACCTTTACCCCAATCCCTTCCAAGTACCCTTTTCTCTCCTTCTCCCATCTGCCTATTACCCTTCCCTTCTTCCATCTCTCCTTCATCTCCAACAAGCATTTCCTCGCTATCTCTCCCCCCCCTGCCCTCTTCCAGCTTCCTTTCGAACCTCAAGGCTCTCTTGCTAGCTCTGGCTCTCATTTTCTTTCTTTCCACCTCATCTCTAACCATGTATCCTGGCGTCCTCCAATTCAGTCCAAAAACCCATCTGAGGTATCTCTCGTGCATCCCTTCCACCTCCCTCCTTTCCTTCCATCCCCATATTCGGCCCCCATATCCCATTACCGTCCATATCAGAGTATCGTATAGCCAGACCCTCCTTTTCCAGTCTTTCTTCCACATCCTCTTTCCTATCCCCCATACCTCTCTCATTGCTTTGGCCGCCTTCCTTCTTCTCTCTTTAATGTGCGCCTCCTGACCTCCGTTTTCCATCAATGTATACCCCAGGTATTTAAACTCTTTAACTTCTTCCAATCTCTTTCCTTTCCATCTCCAGTCATACTGTTTCTTCCTCCCTCCACCCTTTCTGAATCTCATTATTTTTGTCTTCTCTATACTCAGCGTTAGTCCCTTCATGTCTAAATACCTCTCTAGTCTGCTTATCATGGATCTCATGTCTTGTTCGTCTTCCGCTAACATTGCTATGTCATCTGCATACATTAGCGTATATATTCTCTCTCCTCCTAACCTTATACCCCCCCATCCCCCTTTCTTCATGAAATCCTCTATGTCTGCAATTAGCAGATTAAACAGTATCGGGCTTAACGGGCATCCTTGTCTTAGCCCCTTTGCCGTCCAGAATGCATCTCCTCTTTCTTCTCCCCTTCTTACGCTGCTCTTGGTTTCTCTTATTGCTTCCTCCACCCTATCTATCAGCCCTTGACTCGTACCTCTCTCCCTCATTGCTTTAATTAGTACTCCCTTGTCTACTGAGTCAAAAGCCGCCTTCAAGTCCACGAATAACACTGTCATTTTCCCTTTCTCTCTTCCCAGCTGTCTGCTTATAAGATAGTTCAGAGCAAATATTTGATCCATTGTCCCCATTCCCTTCCTGAATCCTGCTTGGTTGTCTGGGATCAAGTTCTTCAATTCTACCTCTCTTCTTATCCTTTCCGCCAAGACCGCCGTGTATATCTTGTACATCGATGACATGATCGTTATCCCTCTGTAGTCCTTCACCTCTCGTCCTTCTCCCTTCTTCACTATTGGTATTATCTCCCCTTCCTTCCAATTTTCCGGCCAGCCTTCCCCCCTCCATACTCTTTTACAAATCTCCCATATCCATCTCACCACCTCTTCTCCCCCAAATTTCCATACCTCATTCGGAATCCCGTCCATGCCTATTGCCTTCCCTGCTTTCAGTTTCTTTATTACCTTCTTTACCTCTTCCAGTTCTATCTCTTCCTCTTCATGTCTGATCCCTCCTCCTTCCCCCTTCACAACTCTGCTCCCCATCCCCCCCATCAATTCCATGAAGTACTCTTTCCATTCCTCCATCTTTATCTCTTCGTTTGCTCTCCTTCTTCTTTTCCTTACTCTGCCTATCAGCTCCCATACCTTTCCTTCTGTTTTCGCTTCCCCTATTTCTCTTGTCAACCTATCCTTTTCCTCTTCCTTCTTTCTCCTGCACAATTCTCTGTACTCCCTCCTATCTTCTCTATATTTTTCCGCCTCCACCTTTCCTTTCCTCCATTTTCTTAATTCCCTCCTGACTTCTCTCTTCCTCTCCTTGCATTCCATGTCCCACCATCCTCGATTAGTCTCGTTCTCTCTCTTTCCCTTCTCTTTTTCGTTCTCCTCTAATGTAACCCTTATCCTCGCCGTCCCTTCGTCTATTTCATCCTTCAGCTCTTTGTTCCCTCCAATTTTCCCTAGCCTCTCGCTGAATTGCGCTCTTCCTTCTTCGTTCCATATCCCTCTTCTTCTTATCTTTTCCACCTCTTTCCTTCTCTGTTTTCTCTTGGTGTTGCCTCTTATCCATAGAATTAAAGGGTGATGGTCTGAGTCTACTTTATCCCCTACTTCTAATCTTTCCACTTTTCCTTTAGTGTCCTCATCTCCTAAAATGTAGTCTATAACCGTTTCGCCTCTTCCTCCTGTGTATGTATATTCTCCTTCCTCATCACCTTTTATGCCTCCGTTTAAGATCATCCATCCTCTTTCCTCTATAAACTCTAGGAACGCCCTGCCGTCTCTATTTACCTTCTTGTCCTTCGATTTCCTCACTCTTTCTATCCCTCTTCCCTCGATTTCCTCCTCCCATCCTCCCTCCTCTCCCGTTCTCGCATTAAAATCGCCGCCTATTATAGTTTTAACTCCTATCTCTCCCTCCTCCATGCATTCTTTCAAACCTTCCAGCTTCTTCTCCATGTCCTTGTTTACATACACTCCTATTATTCTCCAGGTTTCTTCTCCCACTTTTATCTTAACCTCCATTTTTCCTTCTTCTTCTTCTATTCTTCTTCCCTCCTTTATCTCTCCTAACCCACTTCTTATTCCCATTATCATGCCTCCACATGCCCTACCTTTCTTATTTCTTCTGTTCGCTATCTGCACCCTCCAGTAGAATTCTTTTGGTAACCTTCCTTTCACCCTCTCCCATCCTTTTCCATCCATCCATGTTTCCATCATAATAATTACATCCCATTCCCTCAACCCTTCCCAAAAGTCCTTGTCTTTATTTAATATGCCTGCTACGTTCCAGAAGACCATCTTCCATGTTTTCTCCTTTTCACCTTTCCCTCCTGCCCTTTCCCCTTCCTCTTCCTCTTCCCCTCTATCGTCCCCTCCTGCGGTTCTCTCCCTCTCCTCCCCCATGCTTCCCCCTTCCTCTCTGCACTCATGTGCCGGGCTCTGTCTTTCCTCTGCTTTCTTTCTCCCTTCCCGTCTCCCCTCCTGTGATCCCTCCCTCCCTTCGACCTTTTTCTTTTCCTTATTCCCTACGAAAGTTCTTCCTCTCCTCTAACCTTCCCCTACTCTCGTTCCACCTCCATTCCTTGTTGTCCTCCCAAATCTTTTGATATCCGACTGTGACTCTCTTTCCTTCCCCTCTCTTCTCTCTTGCTATCCTTCTTATCTCTACTTGTATCCGTCTTTCCTCTTTGGTTAGATCGTCATCTAAAAAGCATTCGTATTTCCTTCCCAGTTCTCTCTTTTTCTTCATTATTTCTCTCTTTGACTCCCAGCTTTTACATCTCAGCAACCTCCATTTATTACCTCCATATCCTAGTTCTTGTGTTTCCTCTATACTCCCTACTATTTTCTTTACTTCATCTATTAACCCTTCGGGTTTCTCCTTCCTTTCACCGTCATTTCTTGTCATCTCCTCTTTTACGATTATATTATATTTTCTCCTTCTTCTCTCTGCCATCTCCATATTTCTTTCAACCTCTTTCATTTTCCTCAGCAACTCCCCATCTTCACTCTCCTCGGTGCCCTTCACCCCAATCTTCTCCATCTTGTCCTCTATTTTCCTTACCCTTTCTTCTAGCTCGTCCCTCTGCCTCTCCCATATTTCCTCACTCCTCTTCAATTCCTCTCTTAATCCCCTAATCTCGTTTTTTATTTCCTCCTTATCTTTTTTCCTTTCCTCTATATCTTTTTTCCTTTCTTTCTCCTGTTCCTCCATTTTTCTTAGTATTTCCTTGAGCATCTCTTCTGCCGCCATCTTTCCTTTTTTCTCTTCCTCTTTTTTGATCTTAGTCGGTGGTGATCTTATAGTCCTCCTTGTTTCCCTGAACTTTTCTAGGATTTCTTTCTCCGCCCTATCCGCCTCCGCGTCTACCCCCTCTCTTTTTCTTTTCTGTAAGAACTCTTTCACCGATCCTAGGCTACTTGTCCTGACTCTCTGTTTGGCCAGCTCCTCTGCTTTTGTTGGTCTGCCTCGCGCTTTCTTCTCTCCCTCTCCTTCCTTCCTCTTTCCGGTATCCCCCTGCAGTTCTTTCTCTGTCCCTAATACCCTCCCTGTCTCCATCCGCCGTTTTTACCTTCGCCCAGGTGCTCTTTCATATGCAGCACGTTGCAGCAGCAAACCAGTCACGTGACCAAAATCTAATAAATTAAATATTTTTATTAGTACTGATTATGACTACTCTTTGTCACCGAAATCACCAGGTTGCCTGTCTATCTCAGCTGTACTGCGTTGCTGCTCGTTCAGTTGAACTTCACAACGCTAAAGCAAAACCTAATATCGAATGTCAAAACCTTCGACCCAATAGCGTCAATCCGCTGCGGTAGCACGCCGCGCCCTGTAGTTATCCCCTCTGTGTTCTCCTAGTCTATGCTCGCTCGCTCGCGCGCCACCGCCTTCCGCACCGTCAACCCTCTGTGTCCTCTCCTATTGTCTATGCCGTAACTGTCACCTCAAACTGCTTACCTTTCCTCCTCTTACCGACTCCCTCCCCTCTCAACTCGCTCAACCTCGGTTTCCCGCGCCTCCACTCCTCCTTGCACCACCGCACTCGACTCCTCCAACTCTCCTTGAACTCCACTAATCTTACTTTTTTCCCTCCGTCAAAATCACGCCTGTCACTGTCTACGCACACGGCTGCCAACCCCCTATTTAATATATAATTTGTTAAGATTTGATTGATTAATTCTTAAGATACAAACGTTTAAAATTTTGGGGAATACGCGCATAAGAAGCAATGCGCAAGTTTCTAATTTATACACATTTTTTATTATTGTATATTTTTTGGCAAATTTTTCTAATTATATTGTATTCTTTTGTCTTTTCTACCCCTATTTCATATATAATTCTATGAAATTTGATTGATCAGTTCTCGTGTTACACACATTTGAAATTTCGGAGCATTCGTACATACATAGAAGCTTTATAAAACTGGGTCTAATCAACCAAATCTTAAAGAATTATTGATGAAATAGGTGTAGAAAAGACTGAAGAATATGATAGAATTAGAAAAGTTGCCAATAATTAATACTAAATTGTCAAAATATATCAATTTATGAAAAGTCTCAATTTTTGAGACTTGAGATGTAGCCTTTAAAGGTTAAAATTTTAAAATGTTGGCAATTTTTCTAATTCCATTTATTGTTTACATCTTAGAAAAAAAATGCAAAAAATTATTTTCAATTTAAAAATGCGTTTCTTTCATCTCTTTTATTCGACAAAATTTAGCTTATCTCCTTTTATCGGAAATCAATATTAATTTTTTCGTTATTTAAAAAAAAGTGAAAAACGACTACGTCGCCACGGTTCTAATTTAGTTCGCGCTGAACTTTTATTTACCGGAAACTGAATACAAAATTCGCTTTAGTTAAGTACACAAAATCTGTATGGAATATTGGCAAGCTATTATGACGCGAGAAAAACGAAAATCGGGGCTATTTGCCAGATTGCATTCATCGCTGCTGCGTGGCTTGTTTTTTTAGAAAACGTACGTTTTCGAGGTTGCATGAGGTTTGCGGAGTCGAGAGAACCGCCTGTGAAGTACCATGAGTACAAGCTTACGAGCACCCTTGTCGGAAGTGGCGCAGAAATTACGTTATTTCCATTTCTCCCGCATAACGTAAACTGAACATACATATATGTATATATGGGGCATTCCACGCCAAATCGGACGGTTAAAAAAATTTTTGTTTTTGATTTTCTTAATTTTTTGGTATTTTTTAGTACCCCTCAAGAGGCTTTCTGGTAAATTTGGAGATTTTTTTGATCACTGGTTCAAAAAATATGGAATTTTCAAAAAAACCGCTCTTTTTTTGGTTTTTTGCTAATAACTCTTAATAATGGTCGAAATTCAATTTTTTTTCAAAATTTTCGTTTTTAGATGTCCTTTACAGAAAAAAATACAAAAAAAATATTTAAAGTGTTTTTAATCGAGATTTTTGAATTTTAAGTTTTTAATCGTGTTTTTAAAACTGTGTGTATCCTTCGATTTTCTTGAAGATTTTCTATTTTAAACTTCTATCCATCCTGCAACTGTTAAGCCCGGTCCGGTAGTGGGCCATCCATAATTACTTTTTTTTTTATTTTTAAAAATTAAAAAAATTTTTTTTTCGCTATAAATTATTATCAGTAGGTACATGTGATTAAAGATAAGTACGGTTAGTTTATTATCAAGGGGCGAGGCACACATGAGTAGAGGGTATAGGCGGGTTCTAACCCAAATGTGGGCGAGGGGGGTAGAGGGGCAGGGGGGGTTCCGCGGCGCGGGGTACTCCATGCCCAATGGGCGAGGGGTCCGCGGAGCAAGGGATGGGGAAATGCGTCACTGGGCAAGGTGTTCGCGGGGAGAGGGAAACCGCGTTTTCGAGCGTCGCGGCGGCCCGCGGGGAGGGGGATCACGCTGCGGTCCGCGAGGATGAGAACGGATGTTGTGGCGGCTCGCAGGTAGGGTGTCCACGGTGAGGGGGGTCTGCGGCCCGCGTGATGTCATATCTGTCCCGCATGTCCTCGCTCTCGTTCCCGCTCGCGTTCTTTTTGTCTCCCCCACGTCCTTTTTCCCGTTCTTATTCCTTTTTATATTTCATATTTGCTTCTCTCTCAGTCTCGTATATCTACATCTTCTCATATTCTCTCCCCGCTCGCGTCCTTTTCTTTATTCGACTGTGTCTTCTAGTTCTCTCCCTCGGTATTTAATATTTTATGATATTTTAATAATTTTAACGTACATCATACGTACATCAAACGTATACAAACGTACACCAAATGTACATCAAACGTACACAACGTAAACCAAATCTACATCAAACGTACATAAACGTACACAAACGTAAACCAAATGTACATCAAACATACATCAAACGTACACAAACGCACATCAAACGTACGCAAACGTGTACGCAAACGTGTACGCAAACGTGTACGCAAACGTACGCAAACGTACGCAAATGTACGCAAACGTGTACGCAAACGTACGCAAACGTACGCAAACGTGTACGCAAACGTACGCAAACGTACGCAAACGTGTACGCAAACGTGTACGCAAATGTACGCAAACATGAACGCAAACGTGTACGCAAACGTACACAAACGTATATCAAACGTACATCATACATACATTAAACGTACAATAAACGTACATCAAACGTACATACGTACATACATACATACACACATACATACATACATACATACATACACACGTAAAGCAAATGCAATTGCATCTTCACATAGGACACATCTAATAACTATGTGGAAAAAAGGGAAAAGAAAATAAAACATTGTAACGTTTATATAATTTATTTTTAAAAAGATCGTAACTTCTTCTGGCATTGCGACCACCAGTTAAATATTTTAAATACATTTTGTAATGCGCAATTCTTAACATGTTTGCTGCATCGCATAGTATTAGTAACATCTAGATTATTTAAGGATTCGATATCTTCGTAATCTGCATCCAAAGTCTCGATGATTAGGTTATCTCTCGTATCATTCTCAAGAATATCCACCAGCCATTCTCGTTTCTGGCATCCCTTGACGTACACGAGAGACGGCGTCTTGTCATCTTCTTCTGTACCAAGCACGGTCGATGTAATTAGGCGTTTCGCCATGCTGTACGGTACTATTTCGTCTTTCCATCGTAATCCATGGTGATTTGCAATCAACCAGGAAGCACATGACTTGTCGGATTTTGTGAGGAGATTCCATGGCATGGGGCACGTAAAAAATGTAATGTGCCAGAACGGCTCCGTATTTCAACACCGCCACCTCCTTTACGACAAATTTCTTCTCGACGATAAAGCCTTGCAGATCGACAAACGTTGGAACGATCATGACGCACCGAAGTAACAATCTATACTATAGCTTATCGCGATACATCTGTCTCTCTTATATCGAAATATTTGCAAACAATGCAATTTACATGATTTTGCGCACTACGTTAGACAGCGGGCAGTATTCGATTACGCGATCATGCAAGATGAGGCAATAGGCGGTAGTATTTGCAGATACATTCTCTTTGCAGTCAAATTCTATTCGCACAGCCACGGTGGCGCTCTTGACAGACTCGTTTTGTCGCGAGCAATTGATGAGAGCAAAAGGTCCTTTTGTCAGGAATGTGACTAGGGTGCACAACGTTTCGTAGCAGTCGTATCCGTAATAAGCTTTACAAAAACGCGCATACATATCAAAAAGGACGGCGTATCGTTTTTTACCAAAATCTAGATTCAAGTCATCGTACGGATAAAATTCAGAGTTTAGATAAAGCTTAACATTGGTCAAGTTACAGTCATCGAGCAACATATCGCGGCTTCTCCAGCTGAGTCGCAGTCTTGACAGCCCACGAATGCTTGGTCGTGCTCTGCAACAGGGGGTACTCGTACAGATCCCACGAACAAAAACTGAAACTAAGATATCGCCCGTTTTCCAAGGCGCGCAGCATCGACAGCTTGTTGATCTCGTTTAATGTAACATGAGGCATTCGCCACTGTACTTTAAACAATTCAATTTCCGGCTCCGTCACAGGATTTCCCACAATGCAATTGTTGTCGCTACGTGCTCGTATCAAAATTAATTCGTGACGAGCGTTAACAACCACGCGTTTGTAATCCTCCCAAAAGCCCAGCAACATCTTGAGCGGTACGCAAAAGTTGAAATATCCTTGGTATGCTCGATCCAACGTCCCATCCAGCATTCCGCATGATCAGAGCACTGTCATACGTTAGCGATACATAATTCTTAATAGTACTGGTTATTTCAACGTTTCTATTGCGATCAATCTCCACGCCGTTAAGCTCATGTCGAATTTCGTCAAACATGAACGCCACGCAATTATTTACAAGCGTTGCCACAGACTCGTCATTCCTTTTCTTTATCTTCAATATTCCTTCGACGTAGAGAAAGCTTTCACACGGTAACGTGTATAAATCTTGCTTTTGTATGGGTATTCTTATCTCATCGCTATGTCCAAACGTTGTGTTAGCGTATGGATTGTACGTATGAGTCTCAATCTTGACGACGCTGTCGTTAAAGATTGGTTCACTTCCAATGTTCAAGATATTAGCCATTTTGTACAACAAAACCCAATGATTTTAAAAATTCAACGTTTGATGCGGTGTTTCTTCTTCGGCGATCGAATTGTCTTTCTAATTATGTTTCTCGTTGCACCTGCTCGGCTTCGTTCAATATGAGCATCTCACGTTACCGCTGACGTCTTCGCACATGCAGTCTAACGGTGATCTCTTCTCCACGAAAATCGATCAACCGACCGTCCTGATCCACAACGCGAATCGTTAGGTCCGTAATGCTCACCCATAGACTCCCATAACAACGAGAGGGACGGCGGGGGTGGGTGGTGTCCACACCCCGCCGCAAATAGATATATTGGCTCGCTGAGCCACAGAGCCCCAAGGCTCAGCGCTGGGAGCCGAAAGGCTCGGCATCGGGGAGTGCACCGGACGCAATAATCAATGTTCCCGGGCACTCCCCAGCGATGCCAGGTAGGACACCCGCAGGGTTTTAGTGGGCAGGGCATGCATGCAGAATCGTAGGCGATGTGCATGCTATGCAATCCCACACTCCCCTCGGTCCCACCCCGGGGTCTGAGGGGGTCTTCCTCCCGAAAGGGGGGCTACTGGGCAAACCGGGGGTTCCGGCCCTCGGGACCCCAGTAGTGGAAGATTTCCCTGCGTAAAAAAAAAAAAAAAGGTCCGTAATGCTCCGTACGGTGATCGGAAGGTAAATGATCTGTGCCGGCGTTTCCGATATCTTATATCCTGGTGGCACACTCGGTATCGTGTGCACGTACTTGTCGTTGCTGTACGCACCCGCGGTTACGTTACATTCTATGCGAATGATATCTACGCTGATAATATTTATCGGTACGTCTGATTCGTGCTACCGTCGCGGCTCCAGTACGCGATTCGCTGAAAATCCTAGCAGCGATTCAATGTTGTTCGGTTTGGTGAAATTTACCCGATAAGTACACTTGATCTCGCTCTTCATCGTATTGTTGTTAGCTCGAATAACAAGTGGATACTCTACATCTTCGTCTACATGTTTATTTCTCGTAACATCGTTGGGACGTAAAATGACGCGTTTTAGATATGTATCTATATTACGCAGTTCGTACGATCCTTCGGGAATGGTAATCTCCTTGTTATCAAAGTAGAATTTATTGTTCGAAGAATTTACATTCGGTATCGTATAATAGGTTTCAAAATGTGTCAAACCAAGCTCGTAATCACCATCGCTCAAATCCACAGCGGGAAAGTAGCTTACCGCGAGGATGCTACTGTTGCCTGTGAGCGTAAATGTCAGTGACATGTTTGAAATAATACTGAGTTCAAACACCGCAACGCCAGTCTTTAAATTGATCGTCAACCGTCTGTAGGAAATGCAGACACAGTTGTCCGCAATTGCTCTGATCGTATCGCTGATAAGGCGTGCGATTGTACTCGATTTGCGTCACATCCTTTTTTAGATACTGCACCAATTTCCTCCGCGGTCGAAGATTGCCAAAACTGTCAAAATAAATCGCGCGAGCTCCTCTTTTCGCGTAGGCCACCCAGTTAGTACCCGATTCCTCAGCATTATTCAAATTCATGATACCACTTTCGTTTTGCCCAACTCCTCCCGTTGGTAAGGTAGTACGCATGAAAATGCCCCTAAAATACGGAATGTGCATACGCTTTGCCAGTTGTTGCAGTTGTACGTTAGTAGTTACACTTTTGGGGATTTTTAGCGTCTCCTCGACGTTTCTTTTTCTCGAGACTCCCCGCCCACGTTTGTACGGAGCGAGAAAGTCCGTGACCTTCCATGGCGCGATTATGACGTTTCAATTCTTCCAGCTGACGCTGCGCGGCTTTGTTATCATTCACGGCCTTTGCGACTCCCGCCACTTCGCCGACCAATGAACCGAGAACCCCCAACAACGGTAGGATCGGTAGGATACCACTGCGTTTCGCAATCGGAAGTATTCGCTTGTTCTTCTTCTTTGTTTTCAAACCCATTCCGAGTTTTGTCTTGGTTTTCATGGCCGCCCAGACGGCTGTAGCGGAAGCTCTCTCTCCGAGAGTCGAATCTTTTGCTGTAATGCGTTTTCGCGCTTTCATAGCAAGTATATTGTCAGCCACGTGTCGTTTTGCAAGATCGTTGCTATGCGAATATGCTATTTCGTGCTCGCGACATGCTGCGTCTAATGGATTAATACCTTGATCACCTCTCGCCAATCGTGTTTCTAAATGAGTTCCCGGTCCACAAAACTGATAGCCGGGGATATGTAATTCGATCGGAAGTGCAGTTTATCGCGCGATTTAATAAGCCGCGGCCTTTTACTATCGCTGACATTTGCCGCAGTTCTTTATCAACGGTGGCGGACCGTCGATATGCGTTTGATAATGCGACAAATTATAATGTTTCAAACACCGACGATATTGCTAAATCTCCGAATCTGCCTTGATATGTTCGGGAAGTTTATCCCACAAATAATCTATGTAATTGTAAAACTGCCGTAGTAGAATGACCTTTGGAATATATTTCAATTGTTCGGCGGTTAAATTGTAAATATCGCTGTTATCTGACAGTAGCAAAAACATTTTGAGTACTGAGCGTCTCAGCTCTACGCTCTTGTATAAATAAGCAGCTTTGTCGACACCGTTTATCATTTTTTGTGGAGGGGAGATAACATGCGGTTCATGCGACAATCGCGGGCGATCAAAGTGACAAACTTTGACGATAAGGTGCAGTTGATAAAAGATGTACGCAAAGATGGAGATATGCTACCGATTTCTATACGAGGTATCATCTGCAGTCCGTCGAATTGCGACAAGACAAACGTGTTGATAAGCTTGCTAGAAAGTCCGCACGGTGTACGCTTCGAGAACGTGTACGTATACTCGAAATCGTTGCAACAACCAAAATATCGATACTTGGAGAATGTATTAACGCCGATAAAAGAGATTGGCTACTTTACTTTTTCGAATAACAGCGACGTCATTCCACCAAGCGAGGCGCTTCCGAATTCTATTTTTATATTTGATGACGTGACGTGCGACAAGCAAGACACGATAAGGGAGTACTTTTCGATGGGTCGGCACGCAGCCGTCGACTTCTTTTATCTTTGTCAGACATACGAAAAGATACCAAAGCATTTCATACGCGACAACGCGAACCTGCTGATTCTGTTTAAACAAGATGGTACCAATCTAAAACATGTATACAACGATCACGTAAACACTGACATGTCTTTCGAGGATGTCTGCAAATTGTGTCATACTTGTTGGCAGCAAAAGTATGGATTTATGGTGATAAACAAAGACAGCGCGCTTTCAAATGGTCGATATAGAAAAGGATTTAACGACTTTGCGATACCGTAACGCGTTTAGTTGTTATCAACGCGTTGGCTGGACAACGTTGTCGCAATATGGACATTAGTAGCAAGGAGACTAGAGATCGCGAGAGGATAGCCAAGCAAATTGCGAAAGCAATTCGATTCGCAAAAAGTATCGCGCATTAAAAACCGGTAAAATGGAGGAAGATATCGCGTTGGAGAGACACTTTAAACCCATCATCGAGCCTTTAAACAGATTGTCGAAAACACCGTTGGCGAAGAACCTGAAATGTTAGTTGTTTGACAGCTCCAAACGAAAACGATCAAATGCCTCGTTTGATGACGTTGTAATGGCTTCAACTCCGGTTACGTCAAAGTTGAGACGATCGAAAACTGTGCGATCTACTCTGAACGAAACAGCCAAAATTAGCATCATGTAACAAAATAACACTGGTAAATAAAAATTAAATCAATAAATAAATTAGTAAATAAAAAATCTTTCTAATGATTATTCTCCTATTGTCGAGAGACTTCCACAAAATTGACAACTGTAGTCTGTTTTATTTATGAACTTATTTTTATTTATTTATTAGTGTTACTTTGTTATATGATGCGTCATGATATTTCTCTGTACTCATTTCACCTTACGCTTAAACTCATAAGTATAATTGTTTCGTTACCGAAACCAGACGGTAGATCACCATGACATTGATATTATGCACGGTCTGGTAAGTGAATTTTACATTAAAAAACTTATACGAATTGAAGCTAACTTTTCAATTTCATTTTATTTATAAAAGGCAGCATTTACTTTATGTTTAATCTTTTCTAACAACTTTACCGCTGACCTACGTATTACGAATATGATAACATTTCACATTTAATTTCACCTTGCGCTTGAGCCTAAGTCTTCAATCCGTGCACTGATCTTAACTCATAAGCATTGTTTCATTACTGAAACCAGACAGGGTGGATTATCACAAGATTGATATTATACTGTCTGATAAGTGAATTTTACATCTTTATGAAAAAACTTATACGAATTGCAGCTAACTTTTCAATTTCATTTTATTTAAAAGGCAGCAGTTATCACGTGATTTACCTTATGTTCAACCTTTTCTAACAACTTTACCGCTGACCAATGTTGTTTTACGAATACGATAACATTTCACTTTTATTTATAATATACATTGTTGACGATTAGATTTAAAATTATTGCGAAATGTTACACTGGAAAGGGTCTAAACTAATTGTAAGACAGAAACGTTTGTATTGTATTTTGTTTTAAGTTATTAAACGTGTTATTATTTATTATTCGCTATAAGAATTAATGTTGTTTGCTCGGCGTTTGTTCTTATCTGCCTTAAGTTTCAAAAAGATTGTACACCTGGACAGCGTTACTCATGACTTGGGATAAATCTTCTTCTCATAAGAGAAGAAATGTCTTTTTATTTTTTAATACTTTATTTTTTAATAATATTTATAATGTATTTTTTTAAGTACGAAATTATTTAAATATCTAATTGTTACAGTAAATTCCTCTTAAAGAATTTGTTACTTCTGAGTAACTGGGCAAAATTTGTAGAAAGATTCAATAAGTGTTTTGTCTTATAATTTAATTTAAGTTAACGAGTAGATATCTAACAAAACGGATTGTTTAGAAAATAATTTTTGTATTATAAAATACACAGTATAATTTTTTGTATTTGTTTAAATTTTCATATGTTGATAATGGTTATGTGTTGTCTTGGCGAAAATTTTATCCGTTATCAAAATTTTCTGCAAGGAGGTACTTCTGACAGAAGTAACAAGTGATTTTTAGTGCAAGAAAAAATTATTTCTATTATTACAATGCGTTAGAATATTGCACGCGACGCGGACGCGCGCGAAGGCATAGCGCGGCCGCCGGCCGTGCCGCTGTGCCGCCACGCGCGGCGTAGCGCTCACGCACACTATCTGGCGCGCGGCTCACCGACGTGCGCCCGGCTAAAAAACGGCGCTGGTTGGACTGACTTTACTCATTGATTACTGGTCTGTTAAGCATTATAGAAAAAAATGGTTCAGGACTTTTTGATTCAGTTTTGGGTGTAGTTCCGAAAAGCCCATACCTCCGATCGTTCTGAAATTTTGTATACTATTATATTTTGATATGCTAATTATGAATATGTCAATAAATATTGGCGCAAAGGTCATTTTCTAGGTAAAAATGAAAAAGAAATTTTATGCATATTTTTTAATTATGTAAATAAATATACATTTTAGTACAAAAAGTTTTATATAAAAATTGTACGTCTCTTAAAAACGCAACTTTTATATTCTATACGCTATTACTGTAAAAGCAGTACTTAACGAGAAAAATGTGAGAAAAACGAGATAAAAAACTATTTTGTTTCATATTATTTAGAAATCCCGGTACGGGATGGACCTCGCTTTACTACTTAGCATGTAGTATTTGTAAGTGAAACTCCCAATGGAGGGTCCAGGGGGGCGAAGCCCCCCGGCGGGGGTAAGGGGGCGAAGCCCCCGGCCAGAGGAATTCGGGGGGGGCGGAGCCCCCCTACTTTGATTAAACTTTTCTATTGCAAAAGCAACATTCATTACGAAAACAAGACTTAATTTGGTAGAAAAAACTATCGTGAAACAGGCGTTGGCAGGCAAAGTGGTTGTGAGGAGAGGGGCAACGCCCTACCTTGCGTAGGGGTCTTGATAAACTTTTCTGTATCTATTTTTAGTATATGGTAGACTCATCACTTTAGTAAGGCGAAGATTTAATACATATATACAGATTTTATATGTCAGGTGAATGAAACGTCCTACCTTGCGTACGGGGTCTTGCTAATCTTTTCAGTATTAATATTATTAGTATATGGTAGACTCATCACTTTAGTAAGGCGAATATTTAATAGATATACAGATTTTACATGTCAGGTGAATGGAATTGAATGTTTATTTGCATTTTTCTTGTTAAGTACTGCTTTTACAGTAATAGCGTATAGAATATAAAAGTTGCGTTTTTAAGAGACGTACAATTTTTATTTGAAACTTTTTGTACTAAAATGTATATTTATTTAGATAATTAAAAAATATGCAAAAAAATTTTTTTTTATTTTTACCTAGAAAATGACTGCGCCAATTTTTATTAACATATTCATAATTAGCATATCAAAATATAACCCACACAGAACATAATATCTAATAAATATCTAATGGATATCGTTAATGGATATCCATGATATCTACGAGATATCCATTAGATATCCGATAGATATCTAAATGTCCGCAATTCGAGGTCTAATAGATAGCCATTGGATATCCATAAAAATATCCATTGGACATCCATACCATATCCAGTGGATATACAGGGTGTTTTAAAATTAAGTGCATTAAATTTGTGTAATGAAAGAAGGAATCAATACAAGCATTTTAAGTATAGGAACCATGGGTCGGCGACGCTTCGTTACGGCGTTATGGGCGTTTAAACTAAATCGTCATAACGTCTGCGATGCAATTATTTTATTCTGTTAATTTGACATGTTTACAGTAAATGTTCAAAGTTACGACCGCCAACGTTACGGCAAAAGTCATAGCGACGGAGCAATGACTGCCGCGTTTTTAGGAATATTCCAGGCATGTGTCTGATGGTTTCAGATGCCTCAACGATGCGAGCGACCAGATCCTCCTCAGATTCGACTTGTTCAGAATAAATCATACTTTTCATTGCACCCCAGAAGAAGAAATCGAGAGGCGTTAAATCTGGTGACCTTGCAGGCCACGTAACAGGTCCACCCCGCCCGATCCGCATCTGTCACCGAAAGTATCTGTCAGTTGATTGCGTACTTCAGCCGTAAAGTGCGGTGGAGCACCGTCGTGCTGAAACCACATGACCTTTCTAATTGCGAGCGGTACGTCTTCCATAAGTTCCGGCAGGACTTGCTGCAGGAATACCAGATAATTATGCCCATTAAGCCTGAAAGGCATAAAGTAGGGCCCGATTAAGAAATCATTAAGTATTCCCGCCCACACATTCACCGTAAAACGTTCTTGGTGACCACGAATGAAAGTGGCATGTGGATTATCTTCAGCCCACACATGATTGTTGTGAGTGTTAATGATGGCTTCACGCGTGAAGCTTGCTTCGTCGGTAAACAAAACACGAGCTGGAAATTCAGGTTGGAGAGCTCTTTGTTGCAGAAACCAATTAACAAAGGCAACACGAGCCGGAAAATCATCGGGGCGAAGAGCTTGCACCTTGCAAACGGATGAAGCAAATTGTCATGGACAATATTCCAAACGAGACTGTTATTAACATTAACAATTTAGTTTATAAGCTTATAACGCCGTAACGAAGCGTCGCCGACCCATGGTTCCTATACTTAAAATGCTTGTATTGATTCCTTCTTTCATTACACAAATTTAATGCACTTAATTTTAAAACACCCTGTATATGCATATAACTATACAAATATCTAGTAGATATGGTATGGATGTCCACTGGATATTTTTATGGATATCCGATGGCTATCTATTAGACCTTGAATTGCGGACATTTGGATATCTAATGGATATCTCGTACATATCATAGATATCTATTGAAGATATCCATTAGATATTTATTAGATATTATGTTCTGTGTGATGTCACGGCTTTTTCGGCCGGATCAAAGGGACGCTAAGAGAGTCGTGTGGTAGGCCTCTCGGGATAATCCCTCACGTGAGTCAGGCGGTTCGCAACTAAATCTGTTGGGCGTCAGACGCGATATTCTCGCGTCCACTAATTATTCAACAATCGCTAACGCAAACTCGCGAAACCACAGCCTGTCACGCGAGGGGCCAGCCGGCTCGACCTAACGGCAGAAGGGCAGGTTAGAGGCAGGGCAGCGCGGGTCGTTGCACAAACACAAAAAAAAGTCACACATAAACAGCCGTACATCTAATGAACTATAAATCTCGTTTATTAGAAATGAATGGTTGAAGTAATATCGATTAAACAATGTGAAAATAACAGTTTGATTTATTTAAATAAATAGGGTATCGTGATTCGGAGAAAGAAAAGTAATTAGATTATTAAATTTTGAAACGGCGTGTAGTTAACGGTTTTAATCGGTCCGGGTGAACAATAATTTCGCGGGAGAGAATATTACAAAGTTAGAGTTTGGTATGGCAAGCGGTCGTCCCGGTCGGAAAATATCAGCCAGGCAATGATAAAGGAAATAAGCGAACGTCGGTTGGAATCGTTCGAAAACACTGGCTAACCGGGGAAAGTATCGCAGGTGAAAGTTAAACAGAACTATGAATCGTTTGAATAGAATCGGCAAAGACCATGAGTAAATAATGCGCGGTATAAAAAATGTAAATTTGAGCGCTATAACATACGGAGTAATCGACAATAATCGAATCTACAGTCCGACAAACAGGCTTGTCGCGAGAACGAACTTAATTCTAATTAACTCGAGAAACCACCTGATTGCTGCAGCAAAACGTGAATCTAAGTAGCCGACACTTAGGCTTATCGCGGAAACGAAACGCAGATCTAATTGATTCGACAGGCAGACTTCTCGCAGAGACAATACTTAAATCTAACTTAGAACTAACATCGCCAACGCAGAAATAATATCGCAAGAAGGGAATCGACAGAGTCTTCGCGCTACCAATAACGGGTGACGCCCCGCTGGGCGCACTGGAATTCGCTCGTAAACAACGCAAAAACTTACTCACGGCGACGCGAAGATCCTCGGTCGATCGCTCGCACGAACGCAAGTGCGCTAACGCGATACGAAATTCACTCGCGACACCCTTATCACATTGGACGCAACACGAAACGATTACTCGGAAAACAACTCGACCTTTACGCGACGGTCAAGCAATTATCATGCGCAGTTCGCTAACACGCTGTCGCGATGGTCTCTACGCAATACGCGGGCAGGTACCCCGCAGTGTCACTCTCCGGCGATACGCGGTGCAGGAGCGCCTACGCGACTCCCCGAGAACAATACAACGACACTTGTCACTACGCAAAACTCGATACACCGACACGAAATGCGGAACTCAATTTCCATCGGGTGTCGCGATATTCACGGTCACGGGGACCGTCGCTCTAATTCGCGACCCCGCGGTCGCGATTCCCCAGGAGGCCGTACGTCCTACCAGCACACGGTCTGTGAACCGACGTGAGACCCCTCGCGCCCGCCACCGACCGCCAACACCAAAACACGCGATAGGTCACCCGCCGTGGGCGCGCAGGTACACCGCAGTGCCACGCTCACGCTACACGTGGACCTCCACTCCTCGAGACTCTATCGCAAAACCCGAAACGAAACTCACGACAACAATGATCGCGAGAAACACCAAATTATTACGCCGCGTCCGGCGGTTTTGCCGCGTCCGGCGTACGTCGCGTCCGACGTTTTTCGCGAAACGGCGAGTCAGGGCTGGGCGGAAGTCACTCTCGCGGCTCGATCGCGGCTGTATTACACTCTACTTGACGGGGCAACCTCACCGATCCGCTGAATCCTCGGGATTCCTCCTCGTCACAACGCCGGGAAGATGGTCCTGACCCTCGAAAATCACTCGAAACTAAATACTCGCGAGACGTGTGCTTGCGACGGCGGACGAACCAGAAGAGAGCGATCGACGCGGCGAGCTCGATGCGCAATCGATGGTTCGCCCCTCTCGGGGGGTGGCGCGGTGTCCTCGCGCGACGCAGCAACCAATGAAGGGCGAGCGCGTTGTGGATCACGCGGGCACCGGTATCGATATTCGGTATTGCGGGGATTCTTGGCACCCTCCCGATTCTCCTCGATTTTCCGGCCCCCTTTTGCTCGGTGCACCGGGCGTGCGGGTGGCCTCCGCTTGCGGGAGGGCCTCCTCCGCGGACCCCGGGAACGCTGGCCAGGCGTCCCGGGCTCGCTCAGATGTTCCGGATGTGGATCCAGGGGTCCAAGTCTTCCTTCAGCGACCCCGGGCCTCTTTCGGCCTTGTCGACCCTGCGGGACACGCGTGTCCGTCGCGTGCTCCCTCAATACGGCTGTCGTCCTGTTTCGCTATCTTTCGCGCCGCTCCGTCTCTCCTCCCGGCTGCTGAATTCCGCGCTCTTCGTCGTTGTTCTTCCTTGGGGTTTCGGCGAGGTGCCAAGTTTCATACAAAATACAAAAAAAAAAAGAAATAAATAATACGCCCTTTTGGGATTTCGAGAGGCCCCCTGGAGATTTTGCGGTTGCTCCCCTGGCTTGTCCGCGGGCGCGAACCCGCGCCTTGTGACGGCGGCGGGGAGCCGCCACGCACGGCGAACCGTCACGTCACAGTGAATATCGATTAAATATCTGTGTGGACATCCACTGACTGTCTTATACATGTCTATTATTCTATATTAATAGGATAAGTTGGTTATAAATTTATAAAAACAAAATATTGTCTTATATGTTTATATCATCGCAGCAATGTTGCTGGCAAAGATATGTCTTGCGGATGTCATAATTTTGCTTCGCTTGGACCTGCTTATATTCGCTCTCAACTGAAATTTACTTACGAGTTAATCACACCATTATGCGCCACCTATCGGTGTCATTGCAAGCTACCACGGAGAGATGCGCTACCGTGCATCTTTCTGAAAATATCTCAGAAAATTTTTAACGAAAGAGAGTTGCATTATAGTGTTTTGAAAACGTCTCGACAAGGGCTACAAGAATATGCAATAAAACTATTTTTTATTAAACCCCCTATAGGGTTTTATTTAAAAAGTTTAAGATGCTCTTGATCAAGATTTTTTATTGCATATTCTTGTAGCCCTTGTCGAAACGTTTTTAAAAACTATAATAAAGTTCTCTTTTGTTAAGAATTTTCTGAGATATTTAAAATTTTGTCATGATATTTTTAATATACAATATATAATATCTCGTAAAGTATTCACTTTTTGATAACTTTACCTTAATACATAGAATAATCAAAGAAATCGAATAATAATATTAATTTTTACGTTTGTAATTTTTCAAAATAAATTTTGTACACAAAATGCAATCAAATTTTTTAAAATTAATTTGTCTGTTTTTTTTTACATCATTCGACTCCTTTCATTATTCTACGTATAAAAGTATTAAGGTAAAGTCATCGAAAAGTAAATACTTTTCGAAATATTACATATTTTATATTAAAAATATAATGACAAAATTTAAAATATCTTAGGAAATTCTTAACGAAATAGAGCTTTATTATAGTGTTTTTAAAACGTCTCGACAAGGGCTACAAGAATATGCAATAAAATTATTTTTTATTTAACCCCCTATGAGGTTTTATTTAAAAAGTTTAAGGTGCTCTTGATCAAAAGCACCTTAAGTTTTTTTATATAAAAGCTCCTATTTTTCATAGCATATTCTTGTAGCCCTTGTCAAGACGTTTTTAAAACACTATAATAAAGTTCTCTTTCGTTAAGAATTTTCTGAGATATTTCAAATTTTGTCATGATATTTTTAATATAAAATATGAAATTTTTCGTAAAGTATTCACTTTTTGATAACTTTACCTTAATACTTTTATACATAGAATAATCAAAGAAATTGAATAATAATATTAATTTTTACATTTGCAATTTTTTAAAATTGTTTGCCCACAAAACGCAATCAAATTTTTTAAAATAAATTTGTCTGTTTTTTTACTTCATTCAATTCCTTTCATTATTGTGAGAATATCGTGTAGATGTTCTTTTGAAAATCTCCCATATATCTCATTTATCTCAACAAGATATCCTCTAAATATTCTGTACAAAAGTGTTTCAGTATATATATGTAATGATATACTCTGATAATATTTTATTGATATTAAGATATATTTGAGATGTGCGGGATAAATTCAGTATATCCCGCAGATCTTCTTTGCTATATGAATGGATAACACATGGATATCTAATGGACATCTTTAATAGATATTTTGTGGACATAGATATGTGGATATCTAATGGACATCTTTGATAGATATTTTTTACACATGGATATGTGGATAACACATGGATATCTAATGGATATCTTTGATAGGTATTTTGTAGACATGGATATGTGGATAACACGTAGATATTTAATGGATATCTTTGATAGATATTTTGTGGACATGGATATGTGGATAACACATGGACATCTAATGGACATCTTTGATAGATATTTTGTAGACATGGATATATGGATAACACCTGGATATCTAATGGATATCTCTGCTAGTTATTTGAGAGATATGGATATTTTGTACATCTATTAGATATCTATTAGATATCCATGGTAGACATGGACATCATATGGATATGTAGATATCCATTGGATGTCTATTAGATATTTTGTTCTGTGTGGGTAATAGTATACAAAATTTCAGAACGATCGGAGGTATGGGCTTTTCGGAACTTTATCCTCAGTTTTTGACAAGGAATACCGCTATGTAGTTAGTGGACGGTCTTTTAGTAACACCCTGTATATTTAAATATGTAAACATATAATAAAAATGGTACATATAAGAAAAGAATTGATTAATAAATATATTATTTCTTATTTCTAGGATTGCGAACTTGTTTAAACATGCTGAGTGTGCGAAGAAATATATAATCAAAAGGATATTGCAGAGCATGGTTGCCTACAAGGATATAGTTGTTATACCGTTGATCCAAATACATTTTATTTTTATCCATTAACAGGTATGTGTGTGTGTGTGTGTGTAGGTGTGTGCTTAAAGTTTCGATAGAGAAGAAAAGACTATATTGTTTCCTTTCCA
Source organism: Harpagoxenus sublaevis (assembly GCA_030770355.1). NCBI lineage: Eukaryota > Metazoa > Arthropoda > Insecta > Hymenoptera > Formicidae > Harpagoxenus > Harpagoxenus sublaevis. The sequence continues at coordinate 15,664 of JASTWR010001551.1, read as the reverse complement.
TATAGCATCCATTATTCTCTTTATTGCACTTGTAGAAATATTATTAATTTTTTCTTTGTCTCTTTTTTCACTTGAACCTAAAATATAACAAAGCTTTTCATCCTAAATGTAGAAAATAATAATTTGTTGTTTCAGCTGTATCTGTTTGAATGCTGTCTGTGTTATTTTAATTATGCATTAAAGATGAGTTTCAATTATCCTCAATGTTAGACAATATTATATTTATAATGTTAGACAATTTGCTGTAATGTTTGTAATTATAATTATATTTACAAACTGTAATATATAATTGATACAATATGATTTTCATTTTCTTTCTAAATTTACTGAAACAAATGTTACAATAATATTTGTAATATTTTTTAGATGATCGCACAACTGTCGTGAAACGAAGCAATATAAACAACACGGAGCAATTAGTAGAAGATCCGGTTCAGGATAACTATGAAAGTAGGTAAAAAAAAAACAATGTATTTAAATAGATATTGTCTGTGCAAATATTTAAATTTATAAAATAATTATATGAATTACGTATTGAAGTATTTGATTGATTATAAACAACATTACAGCACGGTGTCTAATATAAATAATGAGGATAATTTAAACTCATCGTTAATGGATAATGAAAATAATGCAGAAAGCATCCGAACAGGTATAGTTGAAACATGTCAAATTATTATTAAAAATAATGTAGAAAAAAATATTTCTTTATATTGTACATTGCAGTAGAGAAGAAGAGAAAAAAAGAAAAAATGATGTTTCAACAGATAAAAATCCAATACAAAAAATAGCGGACGTTTTATATAAAGGAAGCAATGTGGTTTTACCTACGCCACCAGAATAAACATTTCTGTTTTTTTTTTATATAAAACAAAGTAAATACTCTGTTTTATATGAAGAAACATAGTGATATTTTTTCTAAAAAGGACTATTTATCCTAAAAAGCACAACTTACTTTAAATAAATGTTTAAAGTAAGTAACTTACTTTAAATAAATGTTTAAAGTAAGTAACTTACTTTAAATAAATGTTTAAAGTAAGTTGTACCTTTTTTAGGATAATAATTGATGATAACGTTACATTTGTTATTACTGAAAGAAAAATCATTTTTTCAGAGTTTCTGGTGATATTTTATTTAAGCTTTGTACACAACATACACACGCACATATACACACAGCTAAACAAGTACATTTTTATCAAATTATCTCATTTAACGTCGAGGCTGTGTATATGTTGAATAACAATACTATTATATCAGTGTAATAAATTAATGGGTTAATAAGATTAATGAGATATATGAACAATTATGAGACGTTGAAAGATAATGACTGAAGGAAAAAATATGATCTTTATGGAGAAGATGGTCTTAATAACTCACAAGAAACAAACCTACTCTCACTCTTTGAGTTACTATCCAAATACAATAGTTTCAACGATGACGACAAACATGTGTTATCAATTAGGAGATGTGATTATTGTAATATTAATAAATATGCCAAGTATTAGGAATTAATAATAAAAATATGTGATATTAACGTTATGTAGGTATACATAAATAAAGATGTCTTGCTAGACTGAACAATCTGTATCGCAAAGTGCATGGCTGTTGCTTGTCGTCGTCAGATGTTTATTAAATAACGCAGCAATATCGTAAAATAAATACGTCCATAGATTCATCCTCCTCCTATGTGGAACCTGAAAGTAAGGAACATAATTTGTACAACAACGGTGCATATGTGTGTCTTGTCCGCTGCATATAGTATGTATATGGTTGTTTCTTGTCGTCGTCAGGTGCTTAATTAAATAAAGAACAATATCGTTGTGAAAAAAATACGTCCACAGATGCCGCCTCCTACTACTCCTGTAGTTCCCAAAAATAAAGAACAAAAATTGTTTAATACCGACGCATATGTGTGTGTATCGCCCGCTGATAATAATAAACTAACCGTACTTGTCTTTATTCAGATATATGTATGCATGAGTAACAATATCTTGTTAGACAACACTGTATTGCAAAGTGTATGTCGTTGTTTCTTGTCGTCGTTGTCTTTTTATAGAGACAACGACGACAAGAATAAAGAAAAAGGAATAAAGAAGCAATATTGTAACATCACACGACACAACACATATTGTAACAGTATCTATCTTTATTAACATATATACATAAATAAGAATGTATTGTTAGACAACACTGTGTCGCAAAGTGTGTATGGTTGTTTGTTGTCGTCGTCAGGTGTTTCTTAAATAAGAAAGCAATATTGTTGAAGAATAAATACGTCCATAGATGCCGCCTTCTACTCCTCCCGTGTGATACCTAGAAATAAAAAACATAAATTGTACAATAAAGACGCGTGTGTTTTGCCCGCTAAATCTTACATCTTACCACGCGTACGTACATCTACCTGCTCTCTGAATGTTTGCTTATTGTTCTCTGTAACCGCTCGTCGAGTCCAACACGGACGCGACTGCAAAAGTAAGGAGTACTTTCTTGTGTTACCAAAGAAAGTATTCCTCCCCCATGGTACGCCACCTTGTCGCTGGTGGGGGAGCTTGGATCCTCGTGATCCCTCGGGACAATGCCGGAGATCCTCGCAAGACCCACGAAATCTCCGGCAGGTCCTACCATGCCGGTAAGGCCCGAGGAGTAAAGACCATATCAAGAGCGTACCTAGAGGGTAGTGGCCCTTGAAATAAATCTACTCCCCGCAACTCAAGGTGCGAAACTCCGGTGGTCGGGGATCGCATCCCTTCGAAACACGGCCACTGGGGTCGGAGAACAGCCGCCGGTGCGGAAGTCACCTCGGCCGGCGGCTGAACACGGCAGCTGGTCGCCACGGCGGGTAAGGCGTTAGAGGGGGTGCGACCTCCTTCGCCCCAACCGTCCGTGGGGCCCCCCGCGTAGCGGCGCCCGTTGCGGTGCCCCCGAGGTCGGAGGTGGGGGACCCCTAAAAGCCCATGGGGGGCCGAGCCTTGATGCTCCCCTCCCGTGGATGAGTAAGGGGCAAGAGCCCAGTGCCCCTGATGGTTATTCCAAGGGCCCGAGGCATATGCTGGCTCCCCGGGTAGGCCCAGGGCACTGGCCGGTCCTTTTCGAAGGGCCGGTCGGTGGGATCACGGCCGGAGTAGCCGCAGCGGGATAGTGGGATAAAAACAAAAATGGAGAAATAGAAACAATATTACCTTCAATTTTACAGAGTTACGAGAGAACAGGAGCCAGAGGAAAGCGAGCTGCCCCCTTCCTCTGCGGAAGACATTGCAGCACCGCAGCAGCGACAGCGACGACACGAGTGGTCGTCCATCGTACAGTCCTGTCGCTGATGCAGCGCGGCCAACAACACCCAGGCCTCAGAAGAATGGTGGTTGCCATCCCCGCCACCGACCGTTGCCGAAAGGCATGACGACAACGACGACGACAACATGGACGGGGCCATTGTCGTCAGTGACGATGACAACATGGACGGGGCCATTGTCATCAGTAACGATAACGACGTAAACGACGACGTCATTGTCATTAGTGACAGCGACAAGACGGGCGTCGTCAACATTGGCAGCGCCCTCCCGGCCACAACATGTGACAAGGACGATTTGCCGCCCAATGTTCGACGTATTTTGAACAAATTATTTGGCGCCGATGCTGTCGTTATCAGCAGCAACAGCAGTGACAACGAGCTGCAAGACGACGACCGCAGCACCGCCCCGGTCACCACCACCACCGACCGCGCCGCTGATGCTGTCGTTATCAGCAGCGACAGCAGTGACGACGAGCAGCAGGACAACGAACGCAGCACCGTCCCGGTCATCACCACCAACACCACCGACCGCGCCGCCGATGCTGTCGTTATCAGCAGCGACAGCAATGACGACGACCGCAGTACCGTCCCGGTCGTCACCACCGACGACACCAGTGACCGCACCGCCGATGCCGACGGCGACACCGGCAGCGCTTTCCCGGCCACAACGACCGATGACTACGACATAATGGTGCGACGAATATTAAAGAAATTATTTGGCGAAAATGGTGTCGTCAGCAACAGCGACGATGACGACGACCAGCAAGATGACCGCGCTGGTGACGACAACGACGATATTGACATCGCCACGCCAACGACGGATAACGATCACGACGACAACAACGGCAGCGAGGAGGAAGACAACGAGTGGATGGCCAACACACAAGGCGACCCCATTTTGCGGAATCTACGTCCCACCATTATAGCCCCCAATTTAGAGGGAATTATAATAAAAAGAGACGTAGACTCGGTGTTGGTATGTGCGCGAAGCACGGCCCCCTTCGCGCAATACAGCGGCGGCATGCGGTTATCTCTCGACCCGTCGCCGGTGAGGGAATGCCGCAATAAAAAATTGACCGAGCGGTTAAACAAGGGGGGACCGCAAAGAAGACCCATGTATAGAACGACTCATGACCACGTCGACCCCAAGTCGTCGTGGCTTGAGTTTGCTCTTGGGGACTTTGTCGAAGAACGCCTTTGGGTACTGTTCCAAAGACACCCATGGGCACCGATCCTCCGAGACGTGCCACAACCGAGCACCCGCGACATGGATGGAAGCCCTGTTGTATGCAGGGTCCAATTCCTGCGGCTAATCGTCGTGGGTGCGGCCAAGCGCATGCCGAGCGACACCCGGACCGCCAAGTCCGGGTTGCCGCTCAACGATTTCACGCTCGAGGGAGACTATATCGTCTCCTAATCGGAATGGCGTTTCCTGTCCCTCCGGATGGCGGATCTGCTGTCAGAGGGACAGAACGTCAAAGCCTGTGGCATGCAAGTAATTCGATTTTACACCTGTCGCCACGGGCTCTGAACCGAGCGTGAAAACGAAAGGAGGATCGTGGACGGAATGGCGGACAGCGCGCATCCACACGTGGACATAATACAGTTTCACGTTGCCGACGAATTAACGTCGGACGGTGCGTATCTGTTGATCCGCGTTGCGGATGAGGCCGGCGGTTTGTCCGACCTATTCCGTCACCGGGAAGTGATCAAATACCGCGGCAAATTGGAGCGCTACCGTGTCGGGTTTCTAGCCGAGTACGGCTACTTTGCCCGACACGCGTCACTTCCCGGCGCCGCCCAAGTCCAATATGTCCAAGGCTACAACAGCCTAGCAAAAGTCGCGCGTCCCCAGGGCGCGTCGTTTCTGGCCATGAGCCCCATGTTCCGCCATTTTGGCGCCGGCCAGAAACACATTGATGTATGGGGTAAAAAAGCACGACAACACGCCAGGCGCTTGGAAGCCTTGGCTACATGGCTGAAGGATGGAGACTGTACGCTACGTCTGGAGCAGATGGTCAACATCGGCGCCAAAACCGTTCGCTTCAGCGTCGACGACGAAATGGAGAGCTTGAACGTATTTGAAGACGTAAACACCTTCTTGACAAAAACCCTGGCCGATCGGGGCCTGATATACAGGCTGTCTGATTGGTCCAGCTACGTCCAAGATCGTATCGGGGACGACGTAAGGTTTATTAGCAACGTGTTCTTGCGGGACGAGGCCGTTGCAAACCTCAGAACACGTCCAGTCGTCCCCATTGATCTTATCAGAGAATGCGCACGTGCGGAGTTTAGAGTGACATACTTTATTAACGGCAAGCATGTCAATATCAATTTCACATTGATGCGAGACATGTTTGTTAATGGCTCTGAAATGGCCTCTGTTCGGGGACACGTCGTGCAGGTCCGGCCACTGCACGATCCCCACGACGAGTGTCACTATAGACTCCGCACACCAGGGCCCACGGCAATATACAACTCCACCGCCGACTGTGTGTGGCACTCGATGGTCGCAGCGGGAGAAGGAGGCGAGGGCAAACCACGTCCAACGTCTCGTGGCGTGTTACGCTACGTGGGCGTATGCGCACCTGCTGCCAGGCGCGAATAAGCGTATTCGCGACAATTGGCAGCAAATAGCCGAGGACGTGGCTAGGGACCTTCCATGGGTGTTTACCGTGGAATGGTTTCTCGGCAGGGTTCGAGCCATGGAGGGCGCAACCAGCGTCAGGGTCTTGTCGACCATTCGTAACAAATCTTGTCCATTCCGTGGTCGACACGCCTAAGACGCTCACGGCTCGAATGATCCGAGCCACCCTGCCGACCAATGTCTCTCGACATTTGACCAACAGACTAACCCGGTTCGTCAGGTCAAATGTCTCAATTTTCCCGCTCGCCCTAGTGAAAGCACACATGAAGCGAATTAAGGGGTTACATACACCTAGAAGGCCGAAAAACAGGCCTTAATTTTGACATTTTATTCCTGCTAAACGGGTAGTGGGAATTAAATGAAATTTGGTGTGATTATGGATTTGTTTTGATATAAAAATATTTTTTTTATTAAGAAACGCTGACGGAAAAAAAATATGGCCGCCGGCACACATCAAGGTTTGAAAAAAACGCATTTTGCGGTGGACACTGTCCCGCCTAAACGATCCATCTAAAACAAAAAAACAAAATGTTTTTAAGCTAACAGTAGTGGTTTGTCGGTGACGATCGCCGATTGTCGATTATGTCGTTTGTTACAAAATGGCGACGAATGCCGCGACCGCAAAGACCGCCGCTCAAACAAGTGCGGAAAAAACTAAAAGTCGGACGAGGCGGCCTATAGGGCGTAATATACCCGACAGAACAACATTTATGACGCCACCACCGACGCCACCGACACCGACGACGACGACGAACCGAAAGCGCGGATTGTCACCAACACCGACGCCGGCCAAGAGACCACATGTCATCGGAGCCGCCAGCGTCGCAACGTCGTCGTTGGGAGCTTCGCGATCCGTTCAAGCAGTATGCTTTGACGACAGCGACTCCGACGACGAAGCAATAGCATCGAAATACGCTGGCATAGAAGTACCGGAGCAGTCCCCTGCCGTCAGGGATCTTGTTATTTTAACAAAACACGACAAGGAACTGCTCCGGTGCGCCCTGCTAAACAATCGCGTAGGAAATGACGATCAATGGCGACAACTGCGGCAAAGAAAAATAAGCCTTTTTCTTAAGTGGACCACGTCGCAAATGGTCAACGCGTACATTTTCTGGCGAGCGGGCTGCGGCAAACTATATTTAAAAAAGACAATCGAATGAGCATTATGCAACTTAAAGATATATTGGCTCGGGAGAAACAAGAAATATTACAACGTGCATAATGTTCATGTGTACTGTGACGTGACGGTTCGCCGCGCGTGGCAGCGCCCCGCCGCCGTCACAGGGCGCGGGTTCGCCAGGCCCGGCGAGCCAGGAGGGCGACCGCGGAATCTCCAGGGCTGCGTTCGTAAACGTTACCCACAGAGTAAAAATGCCTCTAAACCCGTTCAGAAAGTCAGCGGGGGAAAAGCTACCTTTACCCACTAGCGTTCAGAAAGCCTTGAGGAATTACCCAGGGCATTCCTCAACGTACTCTGCTCGCGACTGAGGTAGAGTTTACCTGTCATGCGCAGAAACGCACTTTTCGCGTATTACACGTGTATTACACGAGGTCACGAGAAAGAAAAGAAGTTCGAAAACATGTCTGCGATAAAATGTGCATTACAATCCCAAACTTTGTACGAAGTTGTAGAAGGCGCCGGTGGAGCCCCAATTTTCGATGCAGAGATGTCAAAAGTATTATTGCGCGACAAAATAAGTAAGTTAACAAAATATACATTAGAGGTTCGGTGTATCTACATTGCCCTTTGACGTGTCTCAATAGACACGAATTCTGTTTTGAAACACGTTTTTTAATACTTAATATCTACTTCCTTGCTTTATGGAAATTTGAAGTTAATTGTTAAAATGTTTACAATTAATACAACAAATAATATAACCCCCTTAAACGATACTTTTACAGCAGGTAAAATTGATTTTATCTCTTTGACTGAGAACATCATTGAAACTTTTCTGCAACCGTCTGGATACGAAATTATGTTACCCGAAAAAGATATTGATGTCGCGATAACAAGCTCATCACGAGATGACAATAAGTCCGAAGGTATATTACTAATTTATAAATGTGTTTAGGTAAGAATCTGTTCTTATATGTATTATTCTTATATGTATACCATTGCTATTTTACAGTCACACAGATAAATCTCAGTGATGCAGCTAATTCGTCTCGCTGTAAGACATTTACTTCTAACTTACAATTAGAGAAAACGGATGAGAACACGAAACCGAGAGTCTTAGAAGAAAGTAATGGAAGAACTCCGGATAAAGGAATGAAAAGCTTGTGGACGGATAAAAGTAGAGCAATGCTCCTATACTTGTACAAGAAATACAAAGATGATTTTAATTCCAATTGCATAAAAAAGGACGATATCTGGGCTAAAATTTCCTGCGATATGAAACACGAAGGCTATAATTTTGTTGCAGCACAATGCAAAGAAAAAATGAAATATATGAAGAAGAAGTACTTTAAAAAAATAGACAATATGGGTCCCAAAAGTACTGGTGCAGCACCAGTAAAATGTGAAAACTTCGAGGAACTTGACGAACTGTTTAGAAATAAGCCCAATGTTACTCCTGTTGCTATAGCAAGCTCATCACGAGATGACAATAAATCCGAAGGTATGACAAATACTACTTATTTATAAATGTGTTTAGTTAAGAATCTGTTTTTATTTATTATGAGTTACATTGCTACTTTACAGTCACACAGATAAATCTTAGTGATACGGAAGATAATAAAAAAAAAGGGCGAAAAAGAGCGAATACAATGACTCTGAGCGACCTGAAAGTGATGCTTAAAGAAAGAGAAGAAACGAAGAAGGCTAGGCACGAAGAAAAAAAAACCTTCAATCAAGTATCGAATCTTATAAAAGCATGATGGACAAATTGCTTGAAAAGCTGTAAAGCTGTGAGATTGTTTAATTTTGTTTCGTCCGGTTTGTTTATTTTATATAATATATTTTATATAATCACAAATTAATTATATCAGTCAATATAGATTATAAGAAGATTATTTGAGTACGCATCCAAGAAAAATGAGATTGAGTAGTGATTTAAGTAATATTTGATTTAATAATTTGTCGTTTTCCTTGGATGGGGAAGAAAAGCCGTAAGCTTTTATTTTTTTTAATCTGTGCCAAAGATGCGGTAGACTGCGTTAATCCTAAAAATCGCCCGGGTGATCGAAATTAAAACTATATTATTTTAGCCCGGTATATTATTTTTAACCGTATAATCCTACTTATATGTATTAATAAAAGTGCATTATATACTTCTAAATACCATTTGTCGTACCAAAATAATTCGCAATATTTAACAAAAATCAAATTAATAAAACATAAGGATATTATAATCGATCATTATTACGGTTTAATTCCTTGCACAGTGCATCCCGACGTTCATTTCCAACTCGTTTTTCATTTTCACTCTCGTTTATAATCTGTTCCTGTTGATTTTCCACTATTGCGTCCATACCTTCTTGTACGTATTCGCGTATTAAATCATTACCAAAATCTAGGCATATATTATGCAAAACGCAGCACGCAAGTATTGTTCCGGGTATTAAATCAATTCTGTTCATATCCAAATATTTTAGGCGTCTAAATCGGCCAAATAAGAGAGCAAATGCTCTTTCAATTGTTTGCCTTGTCTGCGAAAGTAGTGTATTAAATTTCTCCTGCTGTCTTCTTAAATTTCCTCGATTCATATATGGAGTAATACACCACTTTAAAGTAGGATATGCTTTATCTGCTAAAATAAATTCATCATGTGGAAAATACTTTTCTGGATTTTGACGTATCGAATGATAAATATCAGAATTTCTAAAAATCCTAGCGTCATGTACTGAACTAGGGTATCCCGTATAACAATCTGTGAATTTTAAATTGGCATCGCATATTGCTTGCAGCGTTATGGCGTATTGCATTTTACGATTTATGTACGTTTTGGCATCTTTTGATGGCGCTTTAATTGGCACATATGTCCCATCGAAAGCACCTATGACACCATCAATTCCAGCCATAGCTTTAAATTTTTCTTTTACCAATGGAAGCTCCTGTTCTGTTGGCCAATGAATCATCTGAGGTGCCATGTCATTTAAAGCTGTCGTAATTCGAACAAAGCAGGAAAACAATGTAGATTTGCTTAAATCAAATCTTTCTCCGATCGATCTGTTGTCATATAAAAGAACATCAATTTTAAATTAATTTCAACTTAATAAATGATATTAATAGCTTAAATAAATAAGTAAATAAATAAATATAAATAAATAATATACATATATACAGTATACACTCTTATAATCAAAGAATTACTCGCTTTTGACGTGCAGAAAGAGCGAAAATTCATATATTATGTATAAATAAAAATCAATATATATTTTAGCATACCTATAAGAATCTGGCGTCGCTAATAGCCATATTATTGCTAATAATTGTTTCTCAGCTGGGACCATTGGTCTCCCAGTTCCAGTAGTATTTTCTACTTTTGGACCGATAATAGTGAGTAAACATTCAAAAGTTTCACGCGTTATTCTAAAGTTTGACTGAAATTGTTTGTTAGTAAAATAATGAATGGTTTGTTCAACGTAGTCTTGGATGCGTCTGGCCTTCTTCTTCTTTTTCTTTGACCAAAGTGTCAACAAAATTTCAGTTTCACTGTCAGATGATAAATCAGAATCAAATAATTCGTAAATGGACAAAAGGCTCCTTCCCATTGATATTGCCATGCCAATGATTGCTTTTTTTAGCAATCTTCTCTCTGTCGTTACTCATGTTTTCTTTCATGCCGTGTATAACAGTTTGCTAAAAAACATTAAAATATTATATTTTTTACAACACATTCTACATATTCTTGCTTTGGTTGAAACTACGTACGTTTGAAGTCCATAAGTACCCATACAGCACAGAAGCTTATTGCAGTCACATTGCAGGAACGTTAAAACAACGTTTCTGCAATGTGACTGCAAGCTCTGTACTGTATGAGAATGGCGTGTTAGTTTGCTAAGGAAAAGAATTGTACATACGTTAAATTCAATCGAATAATATTACTAGGCAACCACGATCCAATCTTAACCGTTTAACGGCGTTTTTTCTTAGTTAAAATATTCTACAGAACATGGTGTTTATTTAGATCGACACAATTGGCAAGTAAATAGACAGCTGTGACAGAACGTTATACCTACTAATTATACTTACAAATTGTGTCGATCTAAATAAACACCATTTTTGTTGTATAATATTGGTGGATAAAACTCTTATTTTTTGTTTAAAATATTTTATTTATCTTTTTAAAAATATATATATTTATTTATATCTACAATATAAAATATGTATTTTATATTTTACAAAATTAAATTAAAACAATATAAATATAAATAATATTAACAACCAGTATAATTCTCTCATTTACTTGTAAATATTATTATATATTCACTATATTATTCAATTAACGCTCGAATCTGGCGAATAATATATATATATATTGTCACGGCTTTTTGCGCGCGAGCGCAAACCGGATCAAAAGGGGGACGGTAGAGAGTCAGGTGTCAGGCCTCTCGAATGGGTCCCTCGCACGAAATCTTTGACTCGCGAAACAAACTATTGGGCGCCAGACGCGGCCAATCGCGTCCACTAAATACAACCATTCGCTAATGATTTATCCCGACAGTTCCAAATGCTTCGATTCGCAAAATTCGTCAAAACGCAAGTAATGATTTACGAAAGCTCCAACTTAATTATTCGTGCGAAGGCCGACCAGCTCAACCTAACGGCAGAGGGGCGGGGCAAGGCAGGGCAGTGCAAGAGGACGACGGAATAACGGCTAAATAATTCGCCACACATAGAATATGATAAAATAACTGATCGTTTATTGCTAGTATCTGGTAATGAAAAGGGTGGAAACAGTTGTTTAATAATAGTAATTTTTAATAATAATAGTGAAATTGATCCGTGGAATAATAACAATGTTGAGTGAGGCAGTGCCCCCGCCTATCGAACTGTAATCAAGTTCGTTTACAAAAACTAAAGAAAAACGCGAAGTAATATCGAGCGCGAGTATACGCGATGAATGATCTCGCAGCGCGAATCATACGCGACAACGAGTAACGTAAAATCAGACGGAAAATGTATCGGAATTTCGGAAAGTATTGATTGACTAAATTATAATAATCTCGGGATGGTTACGGAATAAAGAAACTAAACAATGAGATCTAAACAACATTCGCGATATCTCTCGCAATCAGAACGTAAGTAGGTAGTCTATGACAGTTCTAAATTTTCTGTGGGCGAGGGGTAAGCGGGGCAGGGGGGTTCCACGTAGTACCTAGAGGGACTCATAGATGGCGTTCGCGACCAAGATCACGGTCGGTAATATCGATCGAGGTCACGCGATCTCTTTTACCATCTAAACTATTCACGTGGTCTTTTTTACCATCCGAATTAGTCCGATGGTACATACGATTGCTAACTGTACGTAGATAACATACCGAACAAGATTTAATAAGTTGTTTATCGATTATACATATCGACCGCGATGTTAGTCGCAAGCGTGCCCTATGAGGTGTTCTCTATACCCGGTGGTGGGGGGTGTGGGGGCCCGTGGAGCAAGATCCCGGAGGGGGATCGTGCAATTGCGTTGATAGGTCCGCGTTAGAGAGGGAGGGGGTGAGGGAGGGGGAGAGGGAATTTAGGCGCGCTTGTCGGGACATAGTGTAATATTTAAAATAACCTAAAGGTGTTCAGCTATAATTTATAACATCGACGATCGTGACGTCGATTTGTCTTTTTTTCTTTTCTTTTTTTCTGTGGAGATCCCTTTGTCGAGGGCTTTGTGTTCGAACATGTTTCACGACGCCACTTTGGAGTTGTAACGTCACGTACTACGTTTTTTTCTCTCGCTCGACTCATTTCCCTTCGCGTTCTCGAACTTTCCTCCTCCTTTGCGGTATTTTAATATTTTAAATAATTAAATCATTTTATTAGTTCCTTAAATTTATAGTTTAAGAAAGAGACATTATCGCAACGCATAATTTAAACAAGGAATAGAGGAGAAGAAGGTGGAAGGAGAAAATAATTTAAAATTGTTTACCGTGTTATTGTACATTTATTTATTCATTAACCTACTACATTATATCCCCATTTAAACAAGGGATTATATCACTCACATACATCAATAGGTCTCTCCCTCAAGGAATGATACAAAATTTGATCTATAGCATACACTATAAATTCACATTCTAAAATTGAATATTTATTACAAACGCCGCGCAAGATTTTAGCGGCGTCATTTTTTTCGGTAATACGATCTCTTAGTAAGATACTTGCACATTCTCTACATTTCGCATTTACCTCTTTTGTTTGCGGTGCTAGCTCGACGTATACATTATCGAGACACTGTTCGAGCTCAAATAGAAACAGTACGGTTGACGGCTTCATGTACAAGCATGTGTCGCGTAACGTAAGTTTCACATTATTTTCACCACGCATTTTAACGAGTTCCATTTGTAGTTCTCGTATAGACAGCGATGAAAATGTGGTTGACTCTATAAGTTTTTCGATGTCCGTGCGTTTTTCCATGATCATTGTCCATGTTCCATAGGGCATCGCGATTCGGTTTCCTCGGTTGTCGCCAAGGATCAATTCCACAAAAGAACTGTGTAGAGGTCTCACGCTGATCCCAATTTCCAAATACTTATAAGCAGTTGGTGTCAATGCGAATCGTCTGCTCAAGATACGAGTCGTATAACGAGGTTTATATTTATCGAGAAAACTGTAGAAAAAGAATAAAATAGATAAATGATTTATGGAAAAATAGGTTTTGGAAAAATATATGCAAAGTAATACTTACGTATCACGCTGGTTCGATGGAGTTTCACAAGGAATCGGCACGTAATAATTCATACTTGTGCTGCTTCCCACAGAGGAGTACATCGCTGTTGGTTACAAGATTCGAACTGCTTCCACACGGGTGACTGATGCCAGACTGAACATGTAAGGATCGCGTATGACTCATTATAAGGGAAGGGAAGGGAAGGGATTATTCCCCTTTCTTCAGCATTTCAAGCACCAATGTCAGCGCTGCTTACGTAGAAGTTATTAAAAAATTCTAAGAAATGGAAAAAAGTTAACGTTAAAAGAAACGCACAGAAAGCCAACGCATCTTTCAAATATTTGCTAACCACTAACAACTAATGGGGAAAAGAAAAAGGAAATAAAACATTGTAAAGTTTATATAATTTATTTATTTATTTATTTTTTAAAAAATTTCAACTCTTTCTGACGTGACCACCAGTTAAATAATTTTAATACATTTTGTAATGCGCAATTCTTAACATGGTTTCCACATCGCATAGTATTAGTATCATCTAGATTATTTAAAGATTCGATATCTTCATAATCCGCATCCAGAGTCTCGACGATTAGGTTTTTGCTCGCATAATTTTCAAGCAGATCCACCAGCCATTCTAGTTTCTAACATCCCTTGACGTACACCAGAGTCGGTGGCGTCTCGTCGTCGTCGTCGTCGTCATCGTCATCCTCTTCTGTACCAAGCACGGCCGATGTAATTATGCGTTCAGCCATGCTGTACGGTACGTTTCCGTCTTCCCATTGTAATCCATGGTGATTTCTAATCAACCAGGAAGCACACGACTTGTCGGATTTTGTGAGGAGACTCCACGGCATGGGGTGTGTAAAAATGTAATGCGCCAGAATGACCTCCTTTCGCAACACCGCCACCTCCTTCACGACAAATTTCATCCCGACGGTGAATCCTTGCAGATCGACAAACGTTGGCACGATCATGATGCAACGAAGGAGCGATCTGTACTGTACCTAATCGCGATGCATCTATCCTCTCTTATATCGGAATATTTGCAGATAATGCAATTTACGTGATCTTGCGCACTACGTTCGACAACGGGCTGTATTCGATTATGCGATCATGCAAATGAGACAATAGGCGGTAGTATTCGCGGGTACATTCTCTTTGCAGTCAAATTCTATTCGCACATCCACGGTGGCGCTCTTGACGGACTCGTTCTGTCGCGAGCAATCAATGACCACAAAAGGTCCATGCGTCAGGAATGTGAACCACGGTGCACAACGTTTCGTAACAATCGATTCCGTAATAAGGTTTACGGAAACGTGCATACATATCAAAAAGGATGGCGTATCGTTTTTTGTCAATGTCTAGATTCATATCGTCGTATGGATAAAATTCAGAGTTTAGATAAAGTTTCACGTTGGTCAAGTTACAGTGGTCGAATCGACTAGCATCTCGAGACATAACATTCTTTCGGCCAGTTTGGAGAGCAAAGATGACATATCGCGGTTTTCTAGCTGAGTCGCAGTTTTGACGGCCCATGAATGCTTCGTTGTGCTCTGAAGCAGGGGATACTCGTACAGATCCCAAGAACGAAACTTATACTCAGGTAACGCCCGTTTTCCAAGGCGCGCAGCATCGATAGCTTGTTGACCTCGTTTAACGTAACATGAGGCATTCGCCACTGTACTTTAAACAATTCGACTTCCGGCTTCATCGTCGGATTTCCCACAATGGTATTATTGTCGCTACGCGCTCGTATCAAAATTAATTCGTGACGAGCGTTAACAACCACGCGTTTGTAATCTTCGCAGAAGCCCAGCAACATCTTGAGCGGTACGCAAAAGTTGAAATATCCTTCCGGTATGTTTTGTTGCAATGTCCCATCCAGCGTTCCGCATGATCGAA
>JASTWR010001550.1:0-40539 GCA_030770355.1 Harpagoxenus sublaevis | reverse complement strand
TATATCAATTTTTTCTCTAACCACCCCCTCAAATACAAAGTTAATACAAAGTTGTTCACCGACCCTAAAAAATTAGATTGTCTAATGAAGAGAGGGAAGGACAGATTGTATGGTCTCATTATCAAACAAACAGAACTTGTGTATAGGATTGACTGCTTGAATTGTAGAGCTTCATACGTCGGACAAACAAAAAGACACCTTGGTACGCGCATTAAAGAACACCAGGCTGACATAAAGAAGGATGTCAGCAAACAGTCTGTGGTCAGCAAGCACAGGCTTACTCATAATCACGACTTTGACTGGTCTAAACTGAAGATTTTACATAAAGAGAGACGATTGAAAAAAAGGGGAATCGCAGAAATATTTTTTATGGAGAAGTGCGACAACGCCATCAACTTACAGAAGGACACTGAAAAGATCAATGCCCTTTATGATCGCGTTATTAACATAGGTCTTCCTTCTCGTTTCCCCTCTCTCGCTTACTGTTATTATTATTTTTGCTTCCTCATAGAGGAAGCTTTGTTTTCGTAAAAAAATTTTTTTTTAGTTGCCGCTGCCAATGTGTTCAGAATGTTCTAAAACGTCGAAAAATTGCATTAAAAAAAATGTCCGTATGTGTGTGTGTGTGTGTGTGTATGTGCAGATTTGATGTCAGTGGTTGCTCTAACTTCCGCAAATATTGAGATATCGGGCTCTTTTTTTTTTTAATCGATAGAGTATCATTCAAGGAAGGTTGGTATTGAATTTGGCGATGATCGGTAAAGGTGTTCTTTTTAAAAAAAATTTTGAATTTTTTTACAAATGTCTGTGGTTGCTCTAACTTCCGCAAATATTGAGATATTGGGCTGTTTTTTTTTAATCGATAGAGCATCATTCAAGGAAGGTTGGTATTGAATTTGGCGATGATCGGTAAAGGGGTTCTTTTTAAAAAAAATTTTGAATTTTTTTACAAATGTCTGTGGTTGCTCTAACTTTCACAAATATTGAGATATCGGGCTGTTTTTTTTTTAATCGATAGAGTATCATTCAAGGAAGGTTGGTATTAAATTTGGCGATGATCGGTAAAGGGGTTCTTTTTAAAAAAATATTTGAGTTTTTTTAGAAATGTTCGTGGTTGCATTAACTTCAGCAAATATTGAGATATTGGGCCGATTTTTTTTTAATCAATAAAGTATTATTTAAGAAAGGTTGATATTGAATTTGGCGATAATCGGTAAAAGGGTTCTTTTTTTAAAAAATTTTTAATTTTTTTAGAAATGTCCCTGGTTGCTCTAACTTATGCAAATATTGAGATATAGGGCTAAATTTTTTTTTAATTGATAAAGTATTATTTAAGGAAGGATGGAATTGAATTTGGCGATAATTGGTAAAGGGCTTTTTTTATAAAATTTTAAATTTTGCTTCCCCATAGAGGAAGCTTTGTTTTCGTGAAAAATTTTTTTTTTTAGTTGCTGCTGCCAATGTGTTCAGAATGTTCTAAAACGTCGAAAAATTGCATTAAAAAAATGTCCGTATGTGTGTGTGTGTGTGTGTGTATGTGCAGATTTAATGTCTGTGGTTGCTCTAACTTCCGCAAATATTGAGATATCGGACTGTTTTTTTTCTTAATCGATAGAGCATCATTCAAGGATGGTTGGTATTGAATTTAGCGATGATCGGTAAAGGGGTTCTTTTTAAAAGAATTTTTGAATTTTTTTAGAAATGTCCGTGGTTGCTTTAACTTCCGCAAATATTGAGATATCGGGTTGTTTTTTTTTTTAATTGATAGAGTATCATTCAAGGAAGGTTGGTATTGAATTTGGGGATGATCGGTAAAGGGGTTTTTTTTTTTTAAATTTTGAATTTTTTTACAAATGTCTGTGGTTGCTCTAACTTCCGCAAACATTGAGATATCGGGCTGTTTTTTTTTTAATCGATAGAGTATCATTCAAGGAAGGTTGGTATTGAATTTGGCGATGATCGGTAAGGGGGTTCTTTTTTAAAGAAAATTTGAGTTTTTTTAAAAATGTTCGTGGTTGCATTAATTTCAGCAAATATTGAGATATCGGGCCGATTTTTCTTTTAATCTATAAAGTATCATTTAAGAAAAGTTGATATTGAATTTGGCGATAATCGGTAAAAGGGTTCTTTTTTTCAAAAACTTAATTTTTTTAGAAATGTCCCTGGTTGCTCTAATTTATGCAAATATTGAGATATAGGGCTAAATTTTTTTTTAATCGATAAAGTATTATTTAAGGAAGGATGGAATTGAATTTAGCGAAAATTGGTGAAGGACTTCTTTCTTTATAAAAATTTGAATTTTTTAAGAAATGCCTTTGATTGCTCTAACTTTTGTAAGTTTTGAAATATTTGGCTATTTCTAATTTTATTATATTCTTCTGTCTTTTCTACCCTTATTTCATATAAAATTCTTTAAAATTTGGTTGATTAGACTCATGTTTATGTATGGACGGATTCCCCGAAATTTTAAATGTCTTCAACTCAAAAACCAATCAACCAAATCTTAAAGAATTATATATGAAAAAGGGTAGAAAATACTGAAGAATATAGTAGAATTAAAAAAATTGCTAAAATCTTAAAATTTTAACCTTTAAGGGCTACATCCCAAGTCTCAACAATTGAGACTTTTCATAAATTGATATTTTTTGACAATTTATTTTACTCTTATTTCATATATAATTCTTTAAGATTTGGTTGATTAGACTCAGCTTTATAAGGCTCTTATGTATGTACGGATTCCCAGAAATTTTAAATGCCTTTAACTCAAAAACTAATCAACCAAACCTTAAAAAATTATATATGAAATAGAAGTAGAAAATACTGAAAAAATATAATCAAATTAGAAAAGTTGTCAATAATTAATACTAAATTGTCCAAAAACATTAATTTATGAAGTCTTAATTAGAATATAATAAACTAAAGAATATAATAGAATTAGAAAAATTAACAATATAATTAAAAAGTGTGCAAATTTTATATTTAAAACTGCACCCCCTGCATGAGAAGATGAGAATTGATCTCTCTCATGTGGAGAAAACTGGTCTGGTTTTTAATTATATTGATGAATATAATTAAAGAATAATAATACCTATAAAACTATATTTTTTAAATGTATACTTACAATGTGCAATAAAACTATAATTTTACTATAAATTTTTAATGTCTACTTTTTAAAAAAGTATGTCAATCGAACTTGAATGAAAATCAAAGAGAGAATTTGTAACGATGCGCCCCTAACCCGCATCGTTGTCCGGGCTACACCCGCCGGACACCGCCCGGCCGAACACCCGCCGGGCAGGAACGTGGGCGCGCTGCGCCCACCCCATTTTTTAATTACTAAAAACACGATCTTGCCGTAATAACGGCTCGAGACATCGCGGCCCGACCGAGCAGTCCGCCGACAAGGCCGACGGGACCCGAGCGCCGCCGAGCGCCGCCGAGCGCCGAAAGCGAGTTGACAGCTCCAACCGCGCGGCCGTCGACACACGTGCGCGCTGCTGTCAAACCCCCACGCCGGGCGCGCAAAAGTACCGTTACCCCGGCGGTAGAAAAATGCGGGGCGCGAGCTTAAAATTCACTCTCTATCCTGATCCTAGAAAGCAGAAGTCGTGGTCGAGAGCTCTCTGTCCACGTTCGAGTGCTCTCGTTGCTGCTTATCCTACAAACGTTTCTGGTTCCTAATACCTGCGAAGGCAGAAAACCGAGGTGGAGAGCTCTCCGTCTCGGACGAGTGCTCTCGTCGCCGACGCTAAACGAATCCTGGCTAATCGGGACGGACCGGTCCGTATGTCCGAACGTTCCCGAACGCCGAACTACCGCCTGGATCCTTACGGATAATCACCGGGAACACCCATATTCTCACCCGCGAACTGCTACGCGTGCTACTAAGGGATATAGTCACCGAGCCGTATTATTTTCCTTTATAATTAACGTCGATTAACGTACCGGGCATCCGCGCCTCCGAAATACTGACGCCGATAAATTCACCTGTGATATATTCCAGCATTAAATAAACGTACTGGGCATCCGCGCCTCCGAAGTACACACGCCGTTCATCTCATCGTTATTATATTCAGGTATTATTGCACGTACTGGGCAACCGCGCCTCCGAAGTACCCGCGCCGATAATCTCATAGTTATTATATGTAAGTATAGTTGAACGTACTGGGCATCCGCGCCTCCGAAGTACCCTACCGGTGTTCTGTTTTATTGTAAATATATAATTGCGATATTCATTAGAAATTATAATAAACTAGCGATCCCCGACGAATCGATACACGACGGATCTCAGCGGTACAATCCACGCGCGATGCTAGTCAAAGCCTTTGTTATTCAGACAATTAAATAGAATAAATTATATCTTTATTTCCTATAAACACTCTTCTCACGTTTATTGTCTCCGGACCTACCTAGCGAACTCCTGACCCGGCGAGCTAGTCCGCGTTCGCTACCTAAAGGCGGGTCGTTATATGGCGCCCAAACAGGGACCGTTACGTACCGCGAGACAATAGACGAGAGTGAAAATGGCCAAAACGTGGATTTACCGTCTGACTAAGAGTCAGCTTATAACCGAGCTCGAAATGATAGAGTTAGAGACCGACGGGACGATCGATGATCTACGCCGCCGCCTGAGCCTTTACGTGGACGACCATCCCGAAATGGTTCAACCGGCCGTCGCAATAATCGAGGACTCGCGAATCGGGCCTACGGTGACAGTCACCGTACCGGAACCCGCGATTACGCCTGCCGTAACGGTGCACCCACCGACACCAACCCCGACCGCGACCGGACTTGAAGTGTTTTATCCTGCGGAAGGGGAACGCCCGAGTGAATCCCCCGCGAAGGTCGTGAATCAGATTCGAAAATGGGGGTGTCATTTCGACGGGAAGGACCCTGTCGCGTTCCTCGAGCGGTTGGAGGAATTAAAAGAAAGTTATCAATTTTCCGGGGCACAATTATTGATGGGGTTGCCGGAATTACTCCGCGGGGACGCGCTTCTCTGGTGCCGGAACAACCGACACAGCTGGAAAAATTGGGACGATTTTTGCGAGGATTTCCGCGACTACTTCCTTCCCCGGCGGTACCGCGCGGAACTCGTCCGCGAAATTCAAGCGCGATTACAACGGCCGGACGAGCCGTATCGGAAATTCGCGACGGAATTATGCACCACGATGCGACGGGCCACGGGATTTACCGAGGAGGACCAGATTGAGACTTTATATAGTAATATGCATCCGCGTTACCACCTGTACGTACGCCGGGATAACATCAAACGCACAAGAGATATCCTGCGCCTGGCGGAGGAATTGGAGCACATTGAAGAACAAACGCGGGATCGCCAAGCTCCGCCCCCGAAGCCAGCAGCGGCCGCCGTCGCATATGACCGGTATGAGTGCTGCTGGCGTTGTAAGCAACGAGGGCATACAAGGTTCAATTGCCAGCGGCCACCCCGTCGTTTTTGCTCACAATGCGGAAAAGATGGCGTCTTCACCAAAGATTGCCATCCGCCGCCAGGAAATGCCGCTCGGACCGGGGAGGAAGCGGCCGCGCCCCGGTCCTCCAACTAACGTACAAACCACGACCGCACCTGACCGCAAGGATACACCGTCAACCGTTTGACGCACTACTCGATACAGGCTC
Source organism: Harpagoxenus sublaevis (assembly GCA_030770355.1). Classification (NCBI taxonomy): domain Eukaryota; kingdom Metazoa; phylum Arthropoda; class Insecta; order Hymenoptera; family Formicidae; genus Harpagoxenus; species Harpagoxenus sublaevis. The sequence goes on along the minus strand of JASTWR010001550.1, from coordinate 34,899 downwards.
CGAAGCCTCGTTTATTAATGGCCAGACCGCCGAGAGAATACAGAAAATGGGATATGCAATTAAGCCCGCGAGCGGCCAGGTGCACCTCGCCGACGGGTCGAGCACACCTATACAGGGGTACGTGACAATACCCGTCGCCATCCAGGGGCGGCTATTTTGGCATCACTTTCAAGTTATGCCCACGCTCGATAATGAGATATTGATCGGCGTTGATTTGTGGACCCAGCTAAACGTCTCTATACCGCCACCACCTCCGTCAGGTGCCACGACGGTCACGGAGCCGGCATACGCCATAGCGCAAAAGGCGAGCGACCCGCAGACCGAGGAAGAACGACTTAAGGAATTTCTGGCGGACGAATTACCGAAATTCGAGGGGGTACAGGGCCCCACAGATAAAGCACAACACATAATTCGGGTAAAGACGGACGTACCGCTCAAACAACGATATCGCCCCCGCAATCCTGCTATGCAGGCGATCATTGATGAGGAAGTTGACAAGATGCTCAAGGAAGGCGTCATTGAACCGTCACACAGCCCCTGGAGCTCGCCGGTGGTCATTGTCCGGAAAAAAGACGGCAAGCCACGATTTTGTATCGATTTTCGAGGGGTGAACAGAGTCACCGAAAAAGATGCGTACCCGCTACCGCACATCGCCGCTACACTGGACAAACTCAGGGGGGCAAAATATTTGTCCACCCTGGATTTAAAAAGCGGGTACTGGCAAGTGCCGCTTTCCCCGGAAAGCCGGCCCATAACTGCCTTTACCGTCCCCGGAAAGGGACTGATGCAATTCAGGGTAATGCCGTTCGGCCTGCACTCCGCTCCGGCGACTTTCCAACGGCTGCTTGACACCATATTGGGCCCTGAATTAGAGCCGCACGTATTCGTATACCTGGATGATATTATAATCATCAGCAAAACGTTTGAAGAACATCTGAGGTTGTTAGAGGAGGTGTTCCGACGATTGCGGGACGCAAAATTACGCATCAATCAAGAGAAATGCCATTTCTGCGTTGACCGTCTTAAATACCTCGGTCATATTGTCGACCGCGACGGCGTACGTACAGATCCAGAACAAACCAGTGCCGTTGCCAAATGGGAAGCTCCGCAAAACGTACGCGACGTCCGCCGGTTTTTAGGGGTCGCATCATGGTATCGTCGGTTCGTTAAGGATTTCGCGTCACTCGCCGCGCCGCTGACCGCACTCACGCGCAAACACGCCCGGTGGACATGGGGGGACGCCGAACAGGCCGCGTTCGACGCATTGAAAACCGCTCTAACGACATCACCGGTACTCGCGTGCCCCGATTTTCAACGCCAATTCTTCCTGCAAACCGACGCTAGCACCACGGGCCTGGGGGCCGTCTTAACGCAGTATTTCCCCGAGGGGGAACGGGTGATAGCCTATGCGAGTCGCGCTCTAAACAACGCCGAGCGGAATTATAGCGCGACGGAATTAGAATGCCTGGCCGTAGTCTGGGGAATCCGCCGACTACGAGGGTACCTCGAGGGGTACCGATTTACAGTGATTACTGATCATCAGGCGCTAAAATGGCTACAAAGGCTCGAATCGCCGACAGGTCGCCTCGGCCGTTGGGTTTTCGAACTACAGCAGTATGATTTCGAAATCAAGTACCGGAAGGACACGCTAAATTAAGTCGCCGACGCGCTTTCCCGACAGCCGGAAGTAGCCACAGTAAACCGGCCGAAATGCGCGTGGTATCAGCGAGTGTGGCACGCTACCAAAGGCACGCCGCGAGAGATGCCAGAGTTCTGCATTGAGCACGGCCGGTTATACAAACATGTGCTCCACAGTCTGGATTTCAAGGAAACCCCGGAAGGGGAACAATGGAAGGAATGCGTGCCGAAAGAGCGACGACCCGAGATATTAAAGCGATATCACGATGCGCCCACGGCCGGGCACCTGGGGATCGCAAAGACCATCACTCGAATCGCGTCAAAATTTTATTGGCCAGGCATGTTTCAGGATATCGCTCGTTACGTGCGGCGATGTCCGACATGCCTCGCACACAAAATAGCGCAGGAGAAACCTGTAGGGCAATTACATCCGACTACGCTCGATCACCCGTGGCAGCAAGTGACAATCGATCTCGTCGGCCCACTGCCTCGCTCCACTACCGGGCACATATGGCTATTAAATATGCAGGACCGATTCACGAAGTGGGTCGAACTACGGCCTTTGCGCCGAGCCACCGCGCCAACAATCGTGAAGTATATCAAGGAGGCAATTATTCTTTGCCACGGGTGCCCCGACGAGATCTTGTCCGATAATGGCACGCAGCTGAAGTCCCAGCAACTCGCCAAACTGTTGCAGGAATGCGAGATCCGCCACCGATTCACACCGGCATACGCGCCCCATTGTAACCCCGTGGAACGGACAAATCGTGTCATAAAGAGGATGATCGGACAATACGCGAGAAAACACCGGGCGTGGGACGCACATCTGGCAGAACTTCAATTCGCGTACAATACCGCAAAGCACGATGCGACCGGCTACACCCCCGCATTCCTTAATTACGGCCGCGAATTACCACGTCCCGGGGAAAAAGCGCTCATCGGGACCGCGATGCCGCCATCGAGCGTCCGGCGCCAGCTAAACGAAGCGTACGACCTCGTCAAAATCCAGCTCGCTCGCGCGTTCCAGCACCAGGAAAAACATTACAATTTGCGCCGCCGCGATTGGCGTCCACAGATCGGGGAGTGGGTGTGGAAGCGCGATCGGCCGCTTTCCAATAAACAAGCCGCGTTTAATGCGAAACTCGCCCCTAAATTTATAGGACCGCTCGAGGTTCGCCGCGTGATTTCGCCCGTCATCGTGGATCTCCGAAGTCGCTCGGGGAGATGGTATAAGCACGTACACGTGCAGGACTTGAAGCGTACACCGACCGACCGCCGACTTTCCGAGTCTGATTCCGACCAAGAGGGGGGAGACACGAGCGCGCTTTTCCAAAACTCGCGTATAACCGCCAGCCGAGACAACACATGTACGGCCGTCAAAAATGTTAAAAGACGAAAAACAGCGCTTTATAAACAAAACGCGTCGGTGGGGGGCAACGAATTAGCTAAACTTAACAAACAATGTCGCCTCGCGGCTCGAGCGAAACCCGACAAGCCACAGAAGGAATCTAACCATGGACGAGACAACTTCGACCGAGCAGAGCGACGATATCGTCAAGGCTATTACCGATCTCCTTGGCGACGACGACGAGGAATACGACCCGGCCCGACCCGGATTCGACCGACCAGCAATCACGCTGTACGGAGGAGGCATGAACGCGGCCCGACCACAGGCTCAGTCCGTGTGGCCACCGATCAAGCCACGCACGGTGCCACGAATCGGCACCGTGATCCAACAGTCGGACGCTACCAACCGCATCAAGCAGGCCTGGCTTACGGCGCCTCCACCGCCGCCGCCGAAGCGCCGCCGCCCGGAACCGTCCCCACCACGACCCACGCTGAACCCGCCGGTCCCGGTCGAGGTAGAACCCGGCATTATTGTCGACGTGCCGCATTTCGCGGTACACGTCAGCCGGCAGTATAAGCCAAACCTGGGTCACCGGAGATGGCATGTACGATTCGACGGGGGAGGGCGAGTCAAATGGGTAAAGGAGAAGACCCCGGCCCCGCAGCCGACCGCCGGCACGACGTCAGGGCCATCTGGACAACCCAGTCACCCAAAAGATGACCAAGAGGAACGCCGGAGAGCATGAAGTGCCTCTAGATTCAGGCACCTTTAACGGGGGGGGGGGGGGGTGGTGTAACGATGCGCCCCTAACCCGCATCGTTGTCCGGGCTACACCCGCCGGACACCGCCCGGCCGAACACCCGCCGGGCAGGAACGTGGGCGCGCTGCGCCCACCCCATTTTTTAATTACTAAAAACACGATCTTGCCGTAATAACGGCTCGAGACATCGCGGCCCGACCGAGCAGTCCGCCGACAAGGCCGACGGGACCCGAGCGCCGCCGAGCGCCGCCGAGCGCCGCCGAGCGCCGAAAGCGAGTTGACAGCTCCAACCGCGCGGCCGTCGACACACGTGCGCGCTGCTGTCAAACCCCCACGCCGGGCGCGCAAAAGTACCGTTACCCCGGCGGTAGAAAAATGCGGGGCGCGAGCTTAAAATTCACTCTCTATCCTGATCCTAGAAAGCAGAAGTCGTGGTCGAGAGCTCTCTGTCCACGTTCGAGTGCTCTCGTTGCTGCTTATCCTACAAACGTTTCTGGTTCCTAATACCTGCGAAGGCAGAAAACCGAGGTGGAGAGCTCTCCGTCTCGGACGAGTGCTCTCGTCGCCGACGCTAAACGAATCCTGGCTAATCGGGACGGACCGGTCCGTATGTCCGAACGTTCCCGAACGCCGAACTACCGCCTGGATCCTTACGGATAATCACCGGGAACACCCATATTCTCACCCGCGAACTGCTACGCGTGCTACTAAGGGATATAGTCACCGAGCCGTATTATTTTCCTTTATAATTAACGTCGATTAACGTACCGGGCATCCGCGCCTCCGAAATACTGACGCCGATAAATTTACCTGTGATATATTCCAGCATTAAGTAAACGTACTGGGCATCCGCGCCTCCGAAGTACACACGCCGTTCATCTCATCGTTATTATATTCAGGTATTATTGCACGTACTGGGCAGCCGCGCCTCCGAAGTACCCGCGCCGATAATCTCATAGTTATTATATGTAAGTATAGTTGAACGTACTGGGCATCCGCGCCTCCGAAGTACCCTACCGGTGTTCTGTTTTATTGTAAATATATAATTGCGATATTCATTAGAAATTATAATAAACTAGCGATCCCCGACGAATCGATACACGACGGATCTCAGCGGTACAATCCACGCGCGATGCTAGTCAAAGCCTTTGTTATTCAGACAATTAAATAGAATAAATTATATCTTTATTTTCCTATAAACACTCTTCTCACGTTTATTGTCTCCGGACCTACCTAGCGAACTCCTGACCCGGCGAGCTAGTCCGCGTTCGCTACCTAAAGGCGGGTCGTTATAAACTAATTTTCATTTTATAAATGACTATATAAGTTGCTGGTTTCACATATTATATGTCAAGTTTTTTATATGTGTTAATCTGTTTTTACAATTTGTTGTTTGGAAGAATTTTGTAACTGAAAGAATTAAGAAATGGAAGAATTAAGAAATAATAAGTATTCGCTGTTAGTAGGTATCAATTTAGTAAACATAATAATTGATTTTTATATTGGCATAACAGACAATACCTGCATAACATATGTATGTATATAAAATAATAAAATATTTATGGTTATAAAATTTTAGTTTTGGAAGACGGTCTGGATGATCTGTTATTAAGTTGGATGTTGAAATATGAGAAGGAACCAGCGGAGAAACAAGCAGAAACAGAAAACGCAGAAGAAGCAGAGAAAGCAGAGAAAGCGGAGAAAGAGGATAATAATTTGGTTGATAAAAGTATGAGAAGGAACAAGCGAAAAAAGAAAATCATGAGGATGATGAAGAATAGAAGATGAATAAGAAAATGAAAAGCAAGAAAAAAACAGATTAACACTTTTTATATATTAAATGTACAATTACTTTATTATAAATTAAAATATTTTTTAATAAAATGAGATCTCTCTCTTTCTCTCTCTCTCTCTCTCAACTTTCTATCTCTCATGCTTTCTCTCTCACGCTCTCATGTTTTCTCTCACGATTTCTCTCTCTCTCTCTCTCTCTCTCTCTCTATTTTAAATTCAATTAAGATTTGGATACGAATTAAGATTTGGTTGATTAGATCTAGTAAAGGGGTTCTTTTTTTTTTAAATTTTAAATTTTTTTACAAATGTCTGTGGTTGCTCTAACTTCCGCAAATATTGAGATATCAAGCTGTTTTTTTTTTTTTTTTTTTTAATCGATAGAGTATCATTTAAGGAAGGTTGGTATTAAATTTGGCGATGATCGGTAATAGGGTTCTTTTTAAAAAAAATTTGAGTTTTTTTAGAAATGTTCGTGGTTGCATTAACTTCAGCAAATATTGAGATATCGGGTTTTTTTTTTTTAATCAATAGAGTATCATTCAAGGAAGGTTGATATTGAATTTGGCGATAATCGGTAAAAGGGTTCTTTTTTTACAAAATTTTTAATTTTTTTAGAAATGTTCCTGGTTGCTCTAACTTATGCAAATATTGAGATATAGGGCTAAATTGTTATTTAATCGATAAAGTATTATTTAAGGAAGGATGGAATTGGATTTAGCGATAATTGGTAAAGGTCTTCTTTCTTTATAAAATTTTGAATTTTTTAAGAAATGCCTTTCATTGCTCTAACTTTTGTAAGTTTTGGAATATTGGGCTATTTCTAATTTTATTATATTTTTCTGTATTTTCTACCCCTATTTCATATAAAATTCTTTAAAATTTGGTTGATTAGACTCATGTTTATGTATGGACGGATTCTCCGAAATTTTAAATGTCTTTAACTCAAAAACTAATCAACCAAATCTTAAAGAATTATATATGAAATAAGGGTAGAAAAAACTGAAAAATATAGAATTAAAAAAATTACTAAAATCTTAAAATTTTAACTTTTAAGGGCTACATCCCAAGTCTCAACAATTGAGACTTTTCATAAATTGATATTTTTTGACAATTTAGTATTAAATATTAGCAATTTTTTTTATTCTAATATATTTTTTAGTTTTTTCTACCCCTATTTCATAAATAATTCATTATGGTTTGGTTGATTAGACCCAGCTTTATAAAACTTCGATATATGTACAAATTCTCCAAAATTTCAAATGAGAAAAAGAAAGAGAGAGAGAGAGAGAGAAAGAGAGAGAGGGCGAAAAAGCGCTCTATTGCAAAAGCATTGATTGTTTTTTAAATCCAACTGACGTAAGTGTCTAGCCTAGCTTTAGCCAATGTATGCCAAAAAGCCTAAGGGACATTCAGTTTTATTGGAAAATGATCAGTGTTTCGCAAAAGGGCGGCCTTTTGCAAAAGGGCGGCCTTTTGCAAAAGGGCTAGTCTTTTTGCAAAAAGGCTAATTTTTTAATTGCAGTTAGAACATCTCAAGTCTTAATAATTGAGACTTCAAAAAATGATTTTTTAGGATAATAAAAAAAGTGAGCAAGTAGAAACTTGCACATTGCTTTCATATATAATAGCTTTTAAGTGTGCAAGTAGAAACTTGCACATTGCTTCCTCATAGTTTTTAAGTGTGCAAGTAGAAACTTGCACATTGCTTCCTCATAGCTTTAAAGTGTGCAAGTTGAAACTTGCACATTGCTTCCTCATAGCTTTAAAGTGTGCAAGTAGAAACTTGCACATTGCTTCCTCATAGTTTTTAAGTGTGCAAGTAGAAACTTGCACATTGCTTCCTCATAGTTTTTAAGTGAGCAAGTAGAAACTTGCACATTGTTTTCTCATAGTTTTTAAGTGAGCCAGTAGAAACTTGCACATTGCTTTCTCATAGTTTTTAAGTGAGCCAGTAGAAACTTGCACATTGCTTTCTCATAGTTTTTAAGTGAGCCAGTAGAAACTTGCACATTGCTTTCTCATAATTTTTAAGTGAGCAAGTAGAAACTTGCACATTACTTAATCAACATTTTATTTCGCTTATAAAGCTTCCTCTATGAGGAAGCCAAATTAAAGAATATTTACTAATAATTGTACATCAAATAAAAAACAAGCTTCTTCATCGAGGAAGCTTTATAAGCGAAATAAAATGTTGATTAAGTAATTGTGCAAGTTTCTACTTGCTCACTTAAAAATTATGAGAAAGCAATGTGCAAGTTTCTACTGGCTCACTTAAAAACTATGAGAAAACAATGTGCAAGTTTCTACTGGCTCACTTAAAAACTATGAGAAAGCAATGTACAAGTTTCTACTGGCTCACTTAAAAACTATGAGAAAACAATGTGCAAGTTTCTACTTGCTCACTTTTATTGTTTATAAACGTGTCTTCTTGTTTTCTGCCTGTCCTTGCGACCAGTCACAGTACCACAGCCGCACGGCTCTGACATGTTTCTTTGTGTTCCATAACTGACATGTCGATTTTACATTATTATTTTTTAACACACACCGACGCTCAAATTATGTAAGCATTAATTCTTGTATCTGCTCTTCTACGTTTGTTTTTAACATTCTCTGACTCCGAAACGTTTAGTTTTTAGATGGGTTAGTTTGGACATTATGCCAGGATAAATAATAATTTGTTAGCTTTACTCACTTGATAAGGACCGAAAGGGCGGTCGAAACGTCACTTGCCAGTTGGTCGGCTTTAACCATACAGAATTTAATATAAAATATTTTCTTTATACTTCTATTATATTTTTTACTGTATACATATATGTAGAGGATATTATGAGACACCACATCTATTTTGTGTGATTGCCGGAAGTCTATGGGCAGAATTCAAAAATATAGTAGGTCATTTTAAAGGGAATTTAATAAGCTTTAAGATGCTAATATGTAAAATTTAATTTAAACATTAATTTTTCCGAAAATTAAAAAAATGTAAAAAATGAGCTTTCGGCAAAATCGAAAAAGTGTGCTCTTAATATGAGAGACCCCGAAAAATCGCTAATAAAGTGCAAAATACATCATATTGTAATTATAAAACTTTATTTAAAGTTTCTGAAAGACAAATATAATGGAGAGAAGCACATTTGCAACAATCGTTAACACACTTGTACCCAATATTGTACCTAATCTGCCTCCTCCACCCTTTCCCCTCAAATCAAGGTCAGCACACTTATAATTTCGTATAAACCTTCCCTTAACGTTAATATAGTATTTTCTCTTATTTTATTAGTGTACAGTAACTTTCATACTCCAGCAACCCAGGAGTACCCTGAGTATCTTATGTTACGAGCCCCACGCCTTGCAAGAACATCGCCATCCGCAGGAGAGTCCCCCGCAACATACGCGGCCGTCACATTATCGCCACCGGCGGCACGAACACCATCGCCGCCGGTGACAGGTAACCATAGAGTACGCGGAGTACCTTCAGTGACGGCCGCTACCGCAGCCACGAACACCGGCAGGAGCGCCGCGCCGTCAACAACAATGGCCGCCGCGTCTGGCGTAACGGCGCGTCCGCAACGCACGGGTGGCGCGGCCGCCGGGCGACTAGCCTTAAGGCGCGACCGCCCGGCGGCCAATGGCAGCGCTCGCCTGTCTCCACCAATCAGAGAGGCACGAAACATGCTCCCCCGTATTTCACCGAGCGGGGGAGCAATGAGGAAGGTACCGCCGACCTTCGGGGCCCCGCCAATCACAACCAGGCATATGGCGGCGGGGTCCGCCATTAACACCAGGAGTCGGGGGTTGGCGAGCGTGCCTCTCGTGAAGAGTTGCGCAACCAGGCCGGCACGCGTGTCCCCCCGGACATCACCCGCCGTCACCACCACACCATCCGCGGGTGGCGGCAGGGGGGGCACAATGGAGATGACGCCCGAGGGGCCCGCAATAACAACAGCGGGCCTCGACATTCGATCCTGGGCGTCAAGCGTGCCGGTCGAGAAGAGTGGCGCAGCCAGGCCGGCACGCGTGTCCCCCCGGACATCACCCGCCGTCACCACCCCACCATCCGCAGGTGGCGGCAGGGGGGGGCACAAGGGAGAAGACGCCCGAGGGGCCCGCAATTACAACAGCGGGCCTCGACATTCGATCCTGGGCGTCGAGCGTGCCGGTCGAGAAGTGCGCAGTGGAGGCGAGGCGAATCTCAGACGTCGCGGAGAGGGGCATGGGGTATGCGGGGACGCAGCCCCCGCCACGAGGGACCCCGCCCCTCCGGGGGCTTCCAGCTCGCCACAGTCCACCCGTGGGAGCCCAGCGGAGGTCCTCCTCATGGCACTGTCGCCCGCCATGCCCGCGACGTCGCTGCCAGCCACCCTCACCACCTGCCCCCAGCAATAACGTCGGCGAATAATTTTAATAATTTAATTAGGCCTTGTGAGGTGCGCCTGGAACGCACCTCAATTTCCAACGTGCGAGCGGTAGGGGTGGCGGCCCCCCAGAGGCATGGGGACATCCCGGAGGGAGCACCGGTCGCGCGGACTGAAGATCATCGCAACGCGGGACATCCGAGTGCTCTAGTAAGTGTCCCTGGTGTGATGGGTCGCCGGCGGCAGGCACACGCAACCGGCGGCACCGCAGCGAGCGAGCAGACACCGCCGTATCCAAATGTAAGCGGGGGCGAGGAGCAGCGCCGACGCCCGCGACGTGTGGAGGTTTCGCCTGCCCAGCCGTCCGGTGGCCAACCGACCTCCGTAGCTGTCGAAAGGCAGCGAAGGAGGGAACGTGTAACTGCCCGTGACGAGCTGGCTGGGCGAGCTGAAGCCGTCAATTCGATTGCGGACCTGGAGGAGTTCGCGGCCTCGGTCGCGGCCTTCTTTGGGGAGGATGCAACGGGTAGGGCTCGCGGCGATGCGCCTGGCGCCCGTGACCGTCCTGTTCGGTCGCGTGGGGCGCGAGCGCGTCGGGGCGAGGGGAATCGTCCGGCGCGAGACGGCGGCAGTATTAATAATGGGGGGCCGGCCCCGGTCGGTCCCCCCTCGCAGTCGGGAGAAGGGCGTAGCGGCTGGGTACGCGAAGCTACCCGAATTCAGGCTCTGTACAGAGTGAACCGCCGCAAGGCGGTCCGAGAGGTGCTGCAGGGGCCTGCCGATTTCTGCCAAGTGCCGAAGCGGCGGGTTCAGCAGTATTTCGAAGGACTATACTGCGGCGGGGAGGATCTGGCCAGCCGTAATGAGGAAGCGGAGCCTATTGACCCCTCGAGTCTGGAGGATGCGGCATACCTAGCGGATCCTCTCACGGAGCGAGAGGTGGATCGTCGGCTCCGGCGTATGACGAACTCTGCGCCGGGCCCCGACGGTGTCACCTACCGTGACCTCCGTGTGCGGGATCCTGGTATACGGCTCCTCACTGCGTACTATAACGCATGCTTAAGACTCGAGGCAGTCCCTGCGTCCTGGAAGACTTCCAAGACCGTATTGGTCTACAAGGGAAAAGGCGATCGGGAATCTCTAGATAACTGGCGCCCTCTCGCTCTGGGAGACACGACCCCCAAGCTCTTCGCCGCGCTCGTTGCCGATCGTATGACCGACTGGGCGGTCCGGAACAACAAGCTCAGTCCGGCGCAAAAAGGGTTCCTGCGGGACGAGGGGTGCTACGAGCACAACTTCGTCTTGCAGGAGATCCTAGCTGACGTCCGGAGGACACGGCGGCAGGCAGTCGTCGCGTGGCTGGATCTTTCCAATGCGTTTGGTTCGATTTTGCACGCGGCGATCCGTCGCGCTCTCGCTCGCTCCGGTGTGCCGGGGGGAATCATCAATATATGGTCATCCATGTATGATGGTTGCTCCACGCGGGTGCAGACCGCCGAGGGGCCCACCGCGCCGATCCCTGTTCGCTCGGGCGTGAAGCAGGGTTGTCCGTGGAGCCCGATAGTATTCGACTTCGGAATCGACGTGGTACTACGTGCAGTTATCACGGTCGATGCGGGGTTGGATCTATTGGGCCGCCGATACAAGATCTTCGGCTACGCGGACGACATTGCACTGACTGCTGACACGCCCGAGGGAATGCGGCAGCTCCTGGCTGCCGTGGAGGACGCAGCATCGTCGGTGAGGTTGCGGTTCAACCCTGCCAAATGCGCCACCCTGCACATCGGTGCAGGAACAGGCGGCAGGGTCCTACCGACGACCTTCGAAATCCAGGGACATCCTGTTCGTCACCTGGCTGGCGGCGAGCCCTACAAACACCTCGGGGTGCCGACCGGATTCGAGGTCAATGCCACACCCTTCCAGGCCGTTGGTGACCTTCTCGGGGATCTCCGGGCGGTGAACGAGTCCCTGCTTACCCCGTGGCAGAGAGTCGAAGTCGTGGCAACTAACCTGTTGCCGCGGATGGACTTTCTGCTTCGGGGGGCTGCAGTGGAGAAGGGCCCCCTTATAGTAGCGGACAAGGAGGTCCGGAGGACCGCTAAGGCCTGGCTCAACCTCCCGCAGCGTGCAAGCGCGGAGGTGGTCTACCTCCCTCCCAGCCGGGGGGGTTGTGGACTGCTTCCGCTCGCCGACCTCGCGGACGTCCTGTCCGTCGCGCACGCCTTCCGTATGCTTACGGCTGGCGACAAGACGGTCAGGGACCTCGCGTGGTCGTCGCTGAGAGGGGTGGTAGCCAGGCGTATCGGCCATCCTCCTAGTAACGAAGATCTCGCAGCCTTTCTCTCGGGTTCGCTCGAGGGGAGAATGCGAGACGGTGGGGAGCGCTCCCTGTGGTCTAGGGCCCGGAACGCCGCTCGGAGACAATCCGAGAAACTGTCGCTTTGGTGGGAATGGTGTGCGGCGACCAATGACATGATGGTGGTGTGCCGCGGTGCCAGAGGCGCGACGGTCAAGGTTCCACCGAGTGCTTGCGCTCAGGTGATAACCCGTCTGCGCTCAGCTGTAGTTAATTATTATTCAGACCGGCTTCTGCAAAAGCCTGACCAGGGGAAGGTGTTCGAGGTGTCGTCGCGGGCCAGGGTGAGCAATCACTTTACCCGCGGCGGCAGCTTCACCCGCTTCGCCGACTGGCGCTTCATCCACCGCGCCAAGTTGGATGTCCTCCCCCTTAACAGCGCACGTCGCTGGGGGGAGGGCGATAAAAGGTGTCGGCGATGCGGGCGGGCAACCGAGACCCTTCCCCACGTAATTTGCCACTGCGGCGTCCACTCTGCCGCCATACAGCTGAGGCACGACGCCGTCCTGCACAGCCTCTGGAAGGCTTGCCGCGCGCCGGGGGACAAGCGGGTAAACCAGCGGGTCGAGGGCGTCGAGGGGGAACTTGAGGGGCTACGACCTGATCTTGTGATCAGGCACGAGTGTCGTCATATGCGACGTGACGGTGCCCTTTGAGAACCGTCGGCAAGCGTTCGAGGAAGCAAGGGCGAGAAAACTGGCAAAGTATTCTCCCCTTGCTGAGACGCTCCAGCGCAAGGGGTACCGTGTGGTCGTGACGGCCTTCGTCGTCGGCGCCCTCGGCTCGTGGAATCCGGCCAATGAGGAGGTGCTGAGACTGCTGCGCATTGGCAGTGCGTATGCAGCAATGATGCGCCGCCTCATTGTCTCGGACTCCATTCGCTGGTCACGGGACATTTACGTGGAGCATGTGTCCGGCGTGCGCCAGTACGCCGCTCCTTCCCGTCCCTCTGCGGATGGGGTGCCCGCCACTCCGCCCCGCGCGATTCGCCGGCGTTGGCCCGCCAATGAAGCGGCACTGTAAATTTTTCTAGTCCTTTGTGTGATTTTTGTTTTCCGTGTGTGAATGCCGCGTAATTTATTATTTTTATTGAGTGGCCACGTAGGCCAGTCAATTTTTATTTTTATGACCACCGATGTCCTGCCCACAATATTCTATTTTCTGTATTTTTATTTTTATTTTTATATTTGTGTGGGCGTATATGTTCCGAGTGTGAATGCCGCGTAAACTATATTGTTTTTTAGTCGAGTGTGAGTGTGTCGCGTTGCGAGCGCATTGCGCAAACTTTTAATCACAATGCCGCGTGCGCACCCCTGGGCCCTTTTTATTTCTTTGACAACTACTTTCTGTGATAGGCCCAGGGGTGATTGACTGTGATAAGGAAGCCCTGTCTATTGGCAGGGCCGTGATATATTTATATGCCATTTATACCGCCCGCATTTTGGGGCTGCTACCCCAAAATGCGTACCTGATGGCCCACTGGCGGGGGGGGCCTTCTGTCCCCCGCCCATTTATTTATTTAAGTCCGGCGCGCGGCCTAAGCCGTCCTATTTTGTACTGTACCCCGGGGGCTCCGCCCCCGGGGAATTTCTTTGATGAAAATAAAGACGACTTACTCTGTTCTTATCAGCTTAATATCTGATACAGTCCCCATAGGGGACTCAGAATATTAAACTGATTTTTGGCGAGCGTGCCTCTCGCGAAGAGTTGCGCAACTAGACCGGCACGCGTGTCCCCCCGGACATCACCCGCCGTCACCACCACACCATCCACGGGTGGCGGCAGGGGGGGCACAATGGAGATGACGCCCGTGGGGCCCGCAATAACAACAGCGGGCCCCGACATTCGATCATGGGCGTCGAGCGTGCCGGTTGAGAAGAGCGCTGTGGAGGCGAGGCGAATTTCCACCATAGACGTCGCGGAGAGGGGCAGGGGGTATGCGGGGACGCAGCCCCCGCAACGTGGGACCCCGCCCCTCCGGGGGGCCTCCTGCTCGCCACAGTCCACCCGTGGGAGCCCAGCGGAGGTCCTCCTCATGGCATTGTCGCCCGCCATGCCCGCGACGTCACTGCCAGCCACCCTTACCACCTGCACGGTGACGACCGTCATGTGTGGGTCCCCCGTCATGTCGGCGGGGGTCGCCGTGGGGGGTCGGAGCATGTCGCCCCGCACCCCCCTGCATGAGGCGGTCTCACCGTGCCAGCGGACGCCACCGGAGATTCCACCCCCACCACCATCCCGGGAGGAGGAGCGGCGGCGGCAGCAGAGCGCGGCGCCATCAGAGGGGGACTCATCGCCTGGTGTGTCGTGGAGGGTGGTGCGCTCGGGAAGAAGAGCGAGGCGCCGGATCAGCGATAGCTCTTCCGGTGGCGACAGCCCGCCCCCAGTAACGCCGGCGAATAATTTTCTGATTAGGCCTTGTGAGGTGCGCCTGGAGCGCACCTCAATTTCCAACGTGCGAGAGGTGGAGGTGGCGGCCCCCCAGAGGCATAGGGACATCCCGGAGGGAGCACCGGTCGAGCGGGCTGAAGGCCATCGCACTGCGGGGCATCCGAATGTTCCGGTAAGTGTCCCTGGCGTGATGGGTCGCCGGCGGCAGGCACACGCAACCGGCCGCACCGCAGCGAGCGAGCAGACACCGCCGTGTCCAAATAGAGGCGGGGGTGAGGAGCAGCGCCGACGCCCGCGACGTGTGGAGGTTCCGCCTGCCCGGCCGTCCGGTGGCCAACCGACCTCTGCAGCTGTCGAAAGGCAGCTGAGGAGGGAACGTGTGGCTGCCCGTGACGAGCTGGCTGGGCGAGCTGAAGCCGTCAACTCGATTGCGGACCTGGAGGAGTTTGCGGCTTCGGTCGCGGCCTTCTTTGGGGAGGATGCAACGGGTGGGGCTCGCGGCGATGCGCCTGGCGCCCGTGACCGTCCTGTCCGGTCGCGTGGGGCGCGAGCGCGCCGGGGCGAGGGGAATCGTCCGGCGCGAGACGGCGGCAGTATTAATAATGGGGGGCCGGCACCGGCCGGTCCCTCCTCGCAGTCGGGAGAAGGGCGCAGCGATTGGGTACGCGAAGCTACCCGAATTCAGGCTCTGTACAGAGTGAACCGCCGCAAAGCGGTCCGAGAGGTGCTGCAAGGGCCCGCCGATTTCTGCCAGGTGCCGAAGCGGCGGGTTCAGCAGTACTTCGAAGGGCTATACTGCGGCGGGGAGGATCTGGCCAGCCCTGATGAGGAAGCGGAGCCTGCTGACCCCTCGAGTCTGGAGGATGCGGCATACCTAGCGGATCCCTTCACGGAGCGAGAGGTGGATCGTCGGCTCCGGCGTATGACGAACTCTGCGCCGGGCCCCGACGGCGTCACCTACCGTGACCTCCGTGCACGGGATCCTGGTATGCGGCTCCTCACGGCGTACTATAACGCATGCCTAAGACTCGAGGCAGTCCCTGCGTCCTGGAAGACCTCCAAGACCGTATTGGTCTATAAAGAGAAAGGCGATCGGGATAATTTAGACAACTGGCGCCCTCTCGCTCTGGGGGACACGACCCCCAAGCTCTTTGCCGCGCTTGTTGCCGATCGTATGACCGACTGGGCGGTCCAGAACAACAAGCTCAGTCCGGCGCAAAAGGGATTCCTGCGGGACGAGGGGTGCTACGAGCACAACTTCGTCTTGCAGGAGATCCTGGCTGACGTCCGGAGGACACGGCGGCAGGCGGTCGTCGCGTGGCTGGATCTTTCCAATGCGTTTGGCTCGATCCCGCACGCGGCGATCCGCCGCGCTCTCGCTCGCTCCGGTGTGCCGGGGGGCATCATCAATATATGGTCATCCATGTATGATGGTTGCTCCACGCGGGTGCAGACCGCCGAGGGGCCCACCGCGCCGATCCCTGTTCGCTCGGGCGTAAAGCAGGGTTGTCCGTGGAGCCCGATAGTATTCGACCTCGGAATCGACGTGGTACTGCGTGCAGTCACCACGGTCGATGCGGGGTTGGATCTATTGGGCCGCCGATACAAGATCTTCGGCTACGCGGACGACATTGCACTCACTGCAGACTCGCCCGAGGGAATGCGGCAGCTTCTGGCTGCCGTGGAGGACGCAGCATCGTCGGTGGGGTTGCGGTTCAACCCTGCCAAATGCGCCACCCTGCACATCGGTGCAGGTACAGGCGGCAGGGTCCTACCGACGACCTTCGAAATCCAGGGACATCCTGTTCGTCACCTGGCTGGCGGCGAGCCTTACAAACACCTCGGGGTGCCGACCGGATTCGAGGTCAATGCCACACCCTTCCAGGCCGTGGGTGACCTTCTCGGGGATCTCCGGGCGGTGAACGAGTCCCTACTTACCCCGTGGCAGAGAGTCGAAGTCGTGGCAACCAACCTGTTGCCGCGGATGGACTTTCTGCTCCGGGGGGCTGCAGTGGAGAAGGGCCCCCTTATAGCAGCGGACAAGGAGGTCCGGAGGACCGCTAAGGCCTGGCTCAACCTCCCGCAGCGTGCAAGCGCGGAGGTGGTCTACCTCCCTCCCAGTCGGGGGGGTTGTGGACTGCTTCCGCTCGCCGACCTCGCGGACGTCCTGTCCGTCGCGCACGCCTACCGTATGCTTACGGCTGGCGACGAGACGGTCAGGGACCTCGCGTGGTCGTCGCTGAGGGGGGTGGTGGCCAGGCGTATCGGCCATCCTCCTACCAACGAGGATCTCGCAGCCTTTCTCTCGGGTTCGCTCGAGGGGAGGATGCGAGATGGTGGGGAGCGCTCCCTGTGGTCCAGGGCCCGGAATGCCGCTCGGAGACAATCCGAGAAACTGTCGCTTCGGTGGGAATGGTGTGCGGCGACCGATGAGATGATGGTGGTGTGCCGCGGTGCCAGAGGCGCGACGGTTAAGGTCCCACCGAGAGCTCGTGCTCAGGTGGTGACTCGTCTGCGCTCAGCTGTAGTTAATTATTATCTAGACCGGCTTTTGCAAAAGCCTGATCAGGGGAAGGTGTTCGAGGTGTCGTCGCGGGCCAGAGTGAGCAATCACTTCACCCGCGGCGGCAGCTTCACCCGCTTCGCCGACTGGCGCTTTATCCACCGCGCCAAGTTGGATGTCCTCCCCCTTAACGGCGCACGTCGCTGGGGGGAGGGCGATAAAAGGTGTCGGCGATGCGGGCAGGCAGCCGAGACCCTTCCCCACGTGATTTGCCACTGCGGCGTCCACTCTGCCGCCATACAGCTGAGGCACGACGCCGTCCTGCACCGCCTCTGGAAGGCTTGCCGCTCGCCGGGGGACAAGCGGGTAAACCAGCGGGTCGAGGGCGTCGAGGGGGAACTTGAGGGGCTACGACCTGATCTGGTGATCAGGCACGAGCCCTCCAAGAGTGTCGTCATATGCGACGTGACGGTGCCCTTTGAGAACCGTTGGCAGCGTTCGAGGAAGCAAGGGCGAGAAAACTGGCCAAGTATTCTCCCCTTGCTGAGGCGCTCCAGCGCAAGGGGTACCGTGTGGTCGTGACGGCCTTCGTCGTCGGCGCCCTCGGCTCATGGGATCCGGCCAATGAGGAGGTGCTGAGACTGCTGCGCATTGGCAGTGCGTACGCATCGATGATGCGCCGCCTCATTGTCTCGGATTGCATTCGCTGGTCACGGGACATTTACGTGGAGCATGTGTCCGGCGTGCGCCAGTACGCCGCTCCTTCCCGTCCCTCTGCGGATGGGGTGCCCGCCACTCCGCCCCGCGCGATTCGCCGGCGTTGGCCCGCCAATGAAGCGGCACTGTAAATTTTTCTAGTCCTTTGTGTGATTTTTGTCTTCCGTGTGTGAATGCCGCGTAATTTATTATTTTATCGATTGAGTGGC
Organism: Harpagoxenus sublaevis; assembly: GCA_030770355.1. NCBI lineage: Eukaryota > Metazoa > Arthropoda > Insecta > Hymenoptera > Formicidae > Harpagoxenus > Harpagoxenus sublaevis. The sequence goes on along the minus strand of JASTWR010001550.1, from coordinate 16,831 downwards.
CACGTAGGCCAGTCAATTTTTATTTATATGACTACACCGTTGTCTTGCCCACAACATTTTATCTTTTGTATTTCTATTTTTATTTTTACATTTGTGTGGGCGTATATGTTGCGAGTGTGAATGCCGCGTAAACTATATTGTTTTTTAGTCGAGAGTGAGTGTGTCGCGTTGCGAGCGCATTGCGCAAATTTTAATTACAAAGCCGCGTGCGCGCCCCTGGGCCCTTTTTATCTCTCTGACAAACACTTTCTGTGATAGGCCCAGGGGCGTATAACTGTGATAATGAGGCCCTGTCTATTGACAGGGCGTGATATATTTATATTATTATTTATACCGCCCGCATTTTGGGGCTGCTACCCCAAAATGCGTACCTGATGGCCCACTGGCGGGGGGGGCCTCTTGTCCCCCGCCCACTCATTTATTTAAGTCCGGCGCGCGGCCTAAGCCGTCCTATTTTTGTATTGTACCCCGGGGGCTTCGCCCCCGGGGAATTTCTTTGTGTTAAATAAAGACGACTTACTCTGTTCTTATCAGCTTAATATCTGATACAGTCCCCATAGGGGACTCAGAATATTAAACTGATTTTTGAGCCTAGGCGGGGGTCCGGGGCTTGCTCCGACCTTGCCACGGGTCGACTCGGCCTTGCAGTGCCGTCGAGTCCGGCCCAATAATCTATTTCAAACTCAAAAATCGGTTTAATATTCGGAGTCCATCATATAAGATATATCTTTAGCTTTAAAATTTCGAAATTCGAGTGTGAGTGTCCGCGTGCGTGTTCCGGCCGAGAAGCGAAGTCCGTCGTGTTTTTAAGTGTTATATTCGTTAAACTCGCGTGTTCCCGTTTAAAATGACATATTGTTGACCAAAATCCGTTGGGAAATACGCGAGTTACGCGATTTTGAAGTGCCGCGATTTTGAGTGCTAAGTGCCGTCCGCCCTCGCTCTGCAGCCGTGCGTCCAAGTCCCGCGCGGTGTTCCGGTGTGTGTGGTGATCGCGGATGCGGCGGGTATCTGTTAATTTAACTAAGCGGTGTGTCTGTCGATTTCGGTGCGTTGGCCATACGTGACCTTCGTACCGGCGTTGAGAGATACATCGCGGGCGTCCCTGTGGACGGGTATCGCCGCCCGCCGCCTCCGCGGTCTCCGCGCGCTGCCGGGCGCCGGGTGCATGCGACTTTTATTTATTTATTAATATTTATTTATTTTTACACACGTGCAACATATATAACCTCGAAATATGTCAGAGGCGCACGGTGATGAGCCGCTCGTGGTCGCGCTCGCCTATCCGGTGACGGGGAGAGTTCGCTGTCCCCGGTGCTGGCTGGTCGGGCGCGACGGCGTTAGATCGCGGGGCGAGTTCGCTGACCCGGCTACGCTCGCGAAACACCAGAAGAAAATGCACCCGGGGGACACCGTCTCATACAAATGTTCCGTCTGCGAATACCGGGGCAAGTCAGCATACCCGCTGAAAGACGTTAAAGCCCACTACACGAGAGAGCACGGTGCCCCCGGGGGGCCGGGTCACAGCGCGGATGGCACACAGCACGAAAACGGCGGGTCTACACGAGTGCGGGGGCGGGCAACGCGAACATCCGCGACAGTGTCACCGTCGCCGTCGTCATCCGGGAGGGTGACGCGAGGCCGCGCGTGCGACTCGCGGCCACCCGGGGCGGCCTCCACGACCACCCCTGCACCATCACCAGCAGCAGCGGCAACAACACCATCGCCTGCAACAACATCGACATCCGCAGGAGAGTCCCCCGCAACATACGCGGCCGTCACAATATCGTTGCCGGCGGCACGAACACCATCGCCGCCGGTGACAGTTGGCCATGGAGTACGCGGTGTACCGAGAGTGACGGCCGCCACCGCAGCCACGAACACCGGCAGGAGCGCCGCGCCGTCAACAACAATGGCCGCCACGGCTGGCGTAACGGCGCGTCCGCAACGCACGGGTGGCGCGACTGCCGGGCGACTAGCCTTAAGGCGCGACCGCCCGGCAGCCAATGGCAGCGCTCGCCCGTCTCCACCAACCAGAGAGGCACGAAACATGCTCCCCCGTATTTCACCGAGCGGGGGAGCGATAAGGAGGGTACCGCCGACCTCCGGGGCCCCGCCAATCACAATCAGGCCTATGGCGGCGGGGTCCGCCATTAACACCAGGAGTCGGAGGTTGGCGAGCGTGCCTCTCGTGAAGAGTTGCGCAACCAGGCCGGCACGCGTGTCCCCCCGGACATCACCCGCCGTCACCACCCCTCCATCCACGGGTGGCGGCAGGGGGGGCACAATGGAGATGACGCCCATGGGGCCCGTAATAACAACAGCGGGCCCCGACATTCGATCATGGGCGTCTAGCGTGCCGGTCGAGAAGTGCGCAGTGGAGGCGAGGCGAATTTCCGACGTCGCGGAGAGGGGCAGGGGGTATGCGGGGACGCATCCCCCGCAACGAGGGACCCCGCCCCTCCGGGGGGCCTCCAGCTCGCCACAGTCCACCCGTGGGAGCCCAGCGGAGGTCCTCCTCATGGCACCGTCGCCCGCCATGCCCGCGACGTCGCTGCCAGCCACCCTCACCACCTGCACGGTGACGACCGTCATGTGCGGGTCCCCTGTCATGGCGACGGGGGTCGCCGTGGGGGGTCGGGGCACGTCGCCCCGTACTCCCCCATCACCAGAAATTTTTGTGGCGGTCTCACCGTGCCAGCGGACGCGGCCGGTAATATCACCCCCACCACCACCCAGGGAGGAGGAGCGGCGGCAGCAGCAGAGCGCGGCGCCATCAGAGGGGGACTCATCGCCTGGTGTGTCGTGGAGGGTGGTGCGCTCGGGAAGAAGAGCGAGGCGCCGGATTAGCGATAGCTCTTCCGGTGGCGACAGCCCGCCCCCAGCAAGAACGTCGGCGAATAACTTAAATTTGATTAGACCTTGTGAGGTGCGCCTGGAGCGCACCTCAACTTCCAACGTACAAGCGGTAGGGGTGGCGGCCCCCCAGAGGCATGGGGACATCCCGGAGGGAGCACCGGTCGAGCGGGCTGAAGACCACCGCACTGCGGGACATCCGAGTGTTCCGGTAAGTGTCCCTGGTGTGATGGGTCGCCGGCGGCAGGCACACGCAACCGGCGGCACCGCAGCGAGCGAGCAGACACCGCCGTGTCCGAATAGAGGCGGGGGTGAGGAGCAGCGCCGACGCCCGCGACGTGTGGAGGTTCCGCCTGCCCGGCCGTCCGGTGGCCGACCGACCTCTGCAGCTGTCGAAAGGCAGCTGAGGAGGGAACGTGTGGCTGCCCGTGACGAGCTGGCTGGGCGAGCTGAAGCCGTCAACTCGATTGCGGACCTGGAGGAGTTTGCGGCTTCGGTCGCGGCCTTCTTTGGGGAGGATGCAACGGGTGGGGCTCGCGGCGATGCGCCTGGCGCCCGTGACCGTCCTGTCCGGTCGCGTGGGGCGCGAGCGCGTCGGGGCGAGGGGAATCGTCCGGCGCGAGACGGCGGCAGTATTAATAATGGGGGGCCGGCACCGGCCGGTCCCTCCTCGCAGTCGGGAGAAGGGCGCAGCGATTGGGTACGCGAAGCTACCCGAATTCAGGCTCTGTACAGAGTGAACCGCCGCAAAGCGGTCCGAGAGGTGCTGCAAGGGCCCGCCGATTTCTGCCAGGTGCCGAAGCGGCGGGTTCAGCAGTACTTCGAAGGGCTGTACTGCGGCGGGGAGGATCTGGCCAGCCCTGATGAGGAAGCGGAGCCTGCTGACCCCTCGAGTCTGGAGGATGCGGCATACCTAGCGGATCCCTTCACGGAGCGAGAGGTGGATCGTCGGCTCCGGCGTATGACGAACTCTGCGCCGGGCCCCGACGGCGTCACCTACCGTGACCTCCGTGCACGGGATCCTGGTATGCGGCTCCTCACGGCGTACTATAACGCATGCCTAAGGCTCGAGGCAGTCCCTGCGTCCTGGAAGACCTCCAAGACCGTATTGGTCTATAAAGAGAAAGGCGATCGGGATAATTTAGACAACTGGCGCCCTCTCGCGCTGGGGGACACGACCCCCAAGCTCTTTGCCGCGCTTGTTGCCGATCGTATGACCGACTGGGCGGTCCAGAACAACAAGCTCAGTCCGGCGCAAAAGGGGTTCCTGCGGGACGAGGGGTGCTACGAGCACAACTTCGTCTTGCAGGAGATCCTGGCTGACGTCCGGAGGACACGGCGGCAGGCGGTCGTCGCGTGGCTGGATCTTTCCAATGCGTTTGGCTCGATCCCGCACGCGGCGATCCGCCGCGCTCTCGCTCGCTCCGGTGTGCCGGGGGGCATCATCAATATATGGTCATCCATGTATGATGGTTGCTCCACGCGGGTGCAGACCGCCGAGGGGCCCACCGCGCCGATCCCTGTTCGCTCGGGCGTAAAGCAGGGTTGTCCGTGGAGCCCGATAGTATTCGACCTCGGAATCGACGTGGTACTGCGTGCAGTCACCACGGTCGATGCGGGGTTGGATCTATTGGGCCGCCGATACAAGATCTTCGGCTACGCGGACGACATTGCACTCACTGCAGACTCGCCCGAGGGAATGCGGCAGCTTCTGGCTGCCGTGGAGGACGCAGCATCGTCGGTGGGGTTGCGGTTCAACCCTGCCAAATGCGCCACCCTGCACATCGGTGCAGGTACAGGCGGCAGGGTCCTACCGACGACCTTCGAAATCCAGGGACATCCTGTTCGTCACCTGGCTGGCGGCGAGCCTTACAAACACCTCGGGGTGCCGACCGGATTCGAGGTCAATGCCACACCCTTCCAGGCCGTGGGTGACCTTCTCGGGGATCTCCGGGCGGTGGACGAGTCCCTACTTACCCCGTGGCAGAGAGTCGAAGTCGTGGCAACCAACCTGTTGCCGCGGATGGACTTTCTGCTCCGGGGGGCTGCAGTGGAGAAGGGCCCCCTTATAGCAGCGGACAAGGAGGTCCGGAGGACCGCTAAGGCCTGGCTCAACCTCCCGCAGCGTGCAAGCGCGGAGGTGGTCTACCTCCCTCCCAGTCGGGGGGGTTGTGGACTGCTTCCGCTCGCCGACCTCGCGGACGTCCTGTCCGTCGCGCACGCCTACCGTATGCTTACGGCTGGCGACGAGACGGTCAGGGACCTCGCGTGGTCGTCGCTGAGGGGGGTGGTGGCCAGGCGTATCGGCCATCCTCCTACCAACGAGGATCTCGCAGCCTTTCTTTCGGGTTCGCTCGAGGGGAGGATGCGAGATGGTGGGGAGCGCTCCCTGTGGTCCAGGGCCCGGAACGCCGCTCGGAGACAATCCGAGAAACTGTCGCTTCGGTGGGAATGGTGTGCGGCGACCGATGAGATGATGGTGGTGTGCCGCGGTGCCAGAGGCGCGACGGTTAAGGTCCCACCGAGAGCTCGTGCTCAGGTGGTGACTCGTCTGCGCTCAGCTGTAGTAAACTATTATCTAGACCGGCTTCTACAAAAGCCTGATCAGGGGAAGGTGTTCGAGGTGTCGTCGCGGGCCAGAGTGAGCAATCACTTCACCCGCGGCGGCAGCTTCACCCGCTTCGCCGACTGGCGCTTTATCCACCGCGCCAAGTTGGATGTCCTCCCCCTTAACGGCGCACGTCGCTGGGGGGAGGGCGATAAAAGGTGTCGGCGATGCGGGCAGGCAGCCGAGACCCTTCCCCATGTGATTTGCCACTGCGGCGTCCACTCTGCCGCCATACAGCTGAGGCACGACGCCGTCCTGCACCGCCTCTGGAAGGCTTGCCGCTCGCCGGGGGACAAGCGGGTAAACCAGCGGGTCGAGGGCGTCGAGGGGGAACTTGAGGGGCTACGACCTGATCTGGTGATCAGGCACGAGCCCTCCAAGAGTGTCGTCATATGCGACGTGACGGTGCCCTTTGAGAACCGTTGGCAGGCGTTCGAGGAAGCAAGGGCGAGAAAACTGGCCAAGTATTCTCCCCTTGCTGAGGCGCTCCAGCGCAAGGGGTACCGTGTGGTCGTGACGGCCTTCGTCGTCGGCGCCATCGGCTCATGGGATCCGGCCAATGAGGAGGTGCTGAGACTGCTGCGCATTGGCAGTGCGTATGCATCGATGATGCGCCGCCTCATTGTCTCGGATTGCATTCGCTGGTCACGGGACATTTACGTGGAGCATGTGTCCGGCGTGCGCCAGTACGCCGCTCCTTCCCGTCCCTCGGCGGATGGGGTGCCCGCCACTCCGCCCCGCGCGATTCGCCGGCGTTGGCCCGCCAATGAAGCGGCACTGTAAATTTTCTAGTCCTTTGTGTGATTTTTGTTATCCGTGTGTGAATGCCGCGTAATTTATTATTTTATCGATTGAGTGGCCACGTAGGCCAGTCAATTTTTATTGTCATGACTACACCGTTGTCTTGCCCACAACATTTTATCTTTTGTATTTCTATTTTTATTTTTACATTTGTGTGGGCGTATATGTTGCGAGTGTGAATGCCGCGTAAACTATATTGTTTTTTAGTCGAGAGTGAGTGTGTCGCGTTGCGAGCGCATTGCGCAAATTTTAATTACAAAGCCGCGTGCGCGCCCCTGGGCCCTTTTTTTATCTCTTTGACAAACACTTTCTGTGATAGGCCCAGGGGCGAATAACTGTGATAATGAGGCCCTGTCTATTGACAGGGCGTGATATATTTATATCTATTGTGATACCGCCCGCATTTTGGGGCTGCTACCCCATAATGCGTACCTGATGCCCACTGGCGGGGGGGGCCTCTTGTCCCCCGCCCATTCATTTATTTAAGTCCGGCGCGCGGCCTAAGCCGTCCTATTTTGTATTGTACCCCGGGGGCTCCGCCCCCGGGGAATTTCTTTGTGTAAAATAAAGACGACTTACTCTGTTCTTATCAGCTTAATATCTGATACAGTCCCCATAGGGGACTCAGAATATTAAACTGATTTTTGAGCCTAGGCGGGGGTCCGGGGCTTGCTCCGACCTTGCCACGGGTCGACTCGGCCTTGCAGTGCCGTCGAGTCCGGCCCAATAACCTATTTAAACTCAAAAATCGTTTAATATTCGGAGTCCATCTATAAGATATATCTTTAGCTTTAAAATTTCGAAATCCGAGTGTGAGTGTCCGCGTGCGTGTTCCGGCCGAGAAGCGAAGTCCGTCGTGTTTTCTAAGTGTTGGAAAATACGCGAGTTACGCGATTTTGAAGTGCCGCGATTTTGAGTGCTAAGTGCCGTCCGCCCTCGCTCTGCAGCCGTGCGTCCAAGTCCCGCGCGGCGTCCCGGTGTGTGTGGTGATCGCGGGTGCGGCGGGTACCCGTTAATATAACTAAGCGGTGTGTCTGTCGATTTCGGTGCGTTGGCCATATGTGACCTTCGTACCGGCGTCGAGAGATACATCGCGGGCGTCCCTGTGGACGGGTAACGCCGCCCGCCGCCTCCGCGGTCCCCGCGCGCCGCCGGGCGCCGGGCGTATATGTCTTCTACTTATTTATTTATATATTTATTACACACGTGCAATTTAACTTTATTCATATATACACGTGCATAACCTAAAAGTATGGCAGAGGCGCACGGTGATGAGCCGCTCGTGGTCGCGCTCGCCTATCCGGTGACGGGGAGAGTCCGCTGTCCCCGGTGCTGGCTGGTCGGGCGCGACGGCGTTAGATCGCGGGGCGAGTTCGCTGACCCGGCTACGCTCGCGAAACACCAGAAGAAAATGCACCCGGGGGACACCGTCTCATATAAATGTTCGATTTGCAACTACCGGGGAAAGTCAGCGTACCCATTAAAAGATGTTAAAGCTCACTACACGAGAGAGCACGGTGCCCCCGGGGAGCCGGGTCACAGCGCGGATGGCACACCGCGCGATAACGGCGGGTCTACGCGAGTGCGGGGGCGGGCAGCGCGTGCATCCGCGACATTGTCACCGTCGCCGTCGTCATCCGGGAGGGTGACGCGAAGCCGTGCGTGCGACTCGCGGCCACCCGGGGCGGCCTCCACGACCACCACTGCACCACCACCAGCAGCAGCAGCAACAACACCATCGTCTGGGCACCTGCAACAACATCGCCATCCGCAGGAGAGTCCCCCGCCAACATACGCGGCCGTCACAATATCGTCACCGGCGGCACGAACACCATCGCCGCCGGTGACAGTTAATCCATAGGAGTACGCGGTGTACCTAGAGTGACGCCGCCACCGCAGCCACGAACACCGGCAGGAGCGCCGCGCCGTCACCAGCAACAATGGCCGCCGCGGCTGGCGTAACGGCGCGTCCGCAACGCACGGGTGGCGCGACTGCCGGGCGACTAGCCTTAAGGCGCGACCGCCCGGCAGCCAATGGCAGCGCTCGCCCGTCTCCACCAACCAGAGAGGCACGAAACATGCTCCCCCGTATTTCACCGAGCGGGGGAGCGATAAGGAGGGTACCGCCGACCTCCGGGGCCCCGCCAATCAACATCAGCCCTGGCGGCGGGGTCCGCCATTACCACCAGGAGTCGGAGGTTGGCGAGCGTGCCTCTCGAGAAGAATTGCGCAACCAGCCGGCACGCGTGTCCCCCCGGACATCACCCGCCGTCACCACCCACACCATCCGCGGGTGGCGGCAGGGGGGCACAATGGAGATGACGCCCATGGGGCCCGTCAATAACAACAGCGGGCCCCGACATTCGATCATGGGCGTCTAGCGTGCCGGTCGAGAAGCTGCGCAGTGGAGGCGAGGCGAATTTCTGACGTCGCGGAGAGGGGCAGGGGGTATGCGGGGACGCAGCCCCCGCAACGAGGGACCCCGCCCCTCCGGGGGGCCTCCAGCTCGCCACAGTCCACCCGTGGGAGCCCAGCGGAGGTCCTCCTCAGGGCACTGCGCCCGCCATGCCCGCGACGTCGCTGCCAGCCACCCTCACCACCTGCACGGTGACGACCGTCATGTGCGGGTCCCCTGTCACTGGCGGCGGGGGTCGCAGTGGGGGTCGGGGCCACGTCGCCCGCTCTCCCCCGTCACCAGAGATCTTTGTGGCGGTCTCACCGTGCCAGCGGACGCGCGGAATATCACCCCCACACCACCCCAGGGAGGAGGAGCGGCGGCAACAGCAGAGCGCGGGCGCCATCAGAGGGGGACTATCGCCTGGTGTGTCGTGGAGGGTGGTGCGCTCGGGAAGAAGAGCGAGGCGCCGGATTAGCGACAGCTCTTCCGGAGGCGGACAGCCCGCCCCCAGTAACGCCGGCGAATAATTTTAATTCGATTAGGCCTTGTGAGGTGCGCCTGGAGCGCACCTCAATTTTCCAACGTACAAGCGGTAGGGGTGGCGGCCCCCCCAGAGGCGTAGGGACATCCCGGAGGGAGACCGGTCGCGCGTACTGAAGACCAGAGCATCGCGGGACATCCGAGTGTTCCAGTAAGTGTCCCTGGCGTGATGGGTCGCCGGCGGCAGGCACACGCAACCGGCGGCGCCGCAGCGAGCGAGCAGACACCGCCGTGTCCAGGAATAGAGGCGGGGCGAGGAGCAGCGCGACGCCCGCGGCGTGTGGAGGTTCGCCTGCCCAGCCGTCCGGTGGCCAGCCGACCTCTGCAGCTGTCGAAAGGCAGCTGAGGAGGGAACGTGTGGCTGCCCGTGACGAGCTGGCTGGGCGGGCTGAAGCCGTCAACTCGATTGCGGACCTGGAGGAGTTTGCGGCTTCGGTCGCGGCTTTCTTCAGGGAGGAAGCAACGGGTGGGGCTCGCGGCGATGCACCTGGCGCCCGTGACCGTCCTGTTCGGTCGCGTGGGGCGCGGGCGCGCCGGGGCGAGGGGAATCGTCCGGCGCGAGACGGCGGCAGTAATAATGGGGGGCCGGTACCGGCCGGTCCCCCCTCGCAGTCGGGAGAAGGACGTAGCGACTGGGTACGCGAAGCTACCCGAATTCAGGCTCTGTACAGAGTGAACCGCCGCAAAGCGGTCCGAGAGGTGCTGCAGGGGCCCGCCGATTTCTGCCAGGTGCCGAAGCGACGGGTTCAGCAGTATTTCGAAGGGCTATACTGCGGCGGGGAGGATCTGGCCAGCCCTGATGAGGAAGCGGAGCCTACTGACCCCTCGAGTCTGGAGGATGCGGCATGCCTAGCGGATCCCTTCACGGAGCGAGAGGTGGACCGTCGACTCCGGCGTATGACGAACTCTGCGCCGGGCCCCGACGGTGTCACCTACCGTGACCTCCGTGTACGGGATCCTGGTATGCGGCTCCTCACGGCATGCTATAACGCATGCCTAAGACTCGAGGCAGTCCCTGCGTCCTGGAAGACCTCCAAGACCGTATTGGTCTATAAAGAAAAAGGCGACCGGGATAATTTGGATAACTGGCGCCCTCTCGCTCTGGGAGACACGACCCCCAAGCTCTTTGCCGCGCTTGTTGCCGATCGTATGACCGACTGGGCGGTCCAGAACAACAAGCTCAGTCCGGCGCAAAAGGGATTCCTGCGGGACGAGGGGTGCTACGAGCACAACTTCGTCTTGCAGGAGATCCTGGCTGACGTCCGGAGGACAGCGGCGGCAGGCGGTCGTCGCGTGGCTGGATCTTCCAATGCGTTTGGCTCGATCCCGCACGCGGCGATCCGCCGCGCTCTCGCTCGCTCCGGTGTGCCGGGGGGCATCATCAATATATGGTCATCCATGTATGATGGTTGCTCCACGCGGGTGCAGACCGCCGAGGGGCCCACCGCGCCGATCCCTGTTCGCTCGGGCGTAAAGCAGGGTTGTCCGTGGAGCCCGATAGTATTCGACCTCGGAATCGACGTGGTACTGCGTGCAGTCACCGCGTCGATGCGGGGTTGGATCTATTGGGCCGCCGATACAAGAATCTTCGGCTACGCGGACGACATTGCACTCACTGCAGACACGCCCGAGGGAATGCGGCAGCTTTTGGCTGCCGTGGAGGACGCAGCATCGTCGGTGGGTTGCGGTTCAACCCTGCCAAATGCGCCACCCTGCACATCGGTGCAGGTACAGGCGGCAGGGTCCTACCGACGACCTTCGAAATCCAGGGACATCCTGTTCGTCACCTGGCTGGCGGCGAGCCTTACAAACACCTCGGGGTTGCCGACCGGATTCGAGGTCAATGCCACACCCTTCCGGCCGTGGGTGACCTTCTCGGGGATCTCCGGGCGGTGACGAGTCCCTACTTACCCCGTGGCAGAGAGTCGAAGTCGTGGCAACCAACCTGTTGCCGCGGATGGACTTTCTGCTCCGGGGGCTGCAGTGGAGAAGGGCCCCCTTATAGCAGCGGACAAGGAGGTCCGGAGGACCGCTAAGGCCTGGCTCAACCTCCCGCAGCGTGCAAGCGCGGAGGTGGTCTACCATCCCTCCCAGTCGGGGGGGTTGTGGACTGCTTCCGCTCGCCGACCTCGCGGACGTCCTGTCCGTCGCGCACGCCTACCGTATGCTTACGGCTGGCGACGAGACGGTCAGGGACCTCGCGTGGTCGTCGCTGAGGGGGGTGGTGGCCAGGCGTATCGGCCATCCTCCTACCAACGAGGATCTCGCAGCCTTCTCTCGGGTTCGCTCGAGGGGAGATGCGAGATGGTGGGGAGCGCTCCCTGTGGTCCAGGGCCCGGAATGCCGCTCGGAGACAATCCGAGAAAACTGTCGCTTCGGTGGGAATGGTGTGCGGCGACCGATGAGATGATGGTGGTGTGCCGCGGTGCCAGAGGCGCGACGGTTAAGGTCCCACCGAGAGCTCGTGCTCAGGTGGTGACTCGTCTGCGCTCAGCTGTAGCTAACTATTATCTAGAGCCGGCTTCTACCAAAGCCTGATCAGGGGAAGGTGTTCGAGGTGTCGTCGCGGGCCAGAGTGAGCAATCACTTCACCCGCGGCGGCAGCTTCACCCGCTTCGCCGACTGGCGCTTTATCCACCGCGCCAAGTTGGATGTCCTCCCCCTTAACGGCGCACGTCGCTGGGGGGAGGGCGATAAAAGGTGTCGGCGATGCGGGCAGGCAGCCGAGACCCTTCCCCCATGTGATTTGCCACTGCGGCGTCCACTCTGCCGCCATACAGCTGAGGCACGACGCCGTCCTGCACCGCCTCTGGAAGGCTTGCCGCTCGCCGGGGGACAAGCGGGTAAACCAGCGGGTCGAGGGCGTCGAGGGGGAACTTGAGGGGCTACGACCTGATCTGGTGATCAGGCACGAGCCCTCCAAGAGTGTCGTCATATGCGACGTGACGGTGCCCTTTGAGAACCGTTGGCAAGCGTTCGAGGAAGCAAGGGCGAGAAAACTGGCCAAGTATTCTCCCCTTGCTGAGGCGCTCCAGCGCAAGGGGTACCGTGTGGTCGTGACGGCCTTCGTCGTCGGCGCCCTCGGCTCATGGGATCCGGCCAATGAGGAGGTGCTGAGACTGCTGCGCATTGGCAGTGCGTATGCATCGATGATGCGCCGCCTCATTGTCTCGGATTGCATTCGCTGGTCACGGGACATTTACGTGGAGCATGTGTCCGGCGTGCGCCAGTACGCCGCTCCTTCCCGTCCCTCTGCGGATGGGGTGCCCGCCACTCCGCCCCGCGCGATTCGCCGGCGTTGGCCCGCCAATGAAGCGGCACTGTAAATTTTCTAGTCCTTTGTTGATTTTGTTTCCCGTGTGTGAATGCCGCGTAATTTATTATTTTTATTGAGTGGCCACGTAGGCCAGTCAATTTTTATTTTTATGACTACACCGATGTCCTGCCCACAATATTCTATTTTCTGTATTTTTATTTTTATTTTTATATTTGTGTGGGCGTATATGTTCCGAGTGTGAATGCCGCGTAAACTATATTGTTTTTTAGTCGAGTGTGAGTGTGTCGCGTTGCTAGCGCATTGCGCAAATTTTTAATTACAAAGCCGCGTGCGCGCCCCTGGGCTCTTTTTATTTTTTTGACAAACACTCTGTGATAGGCCCAGGGGCGACTAACTGTGATAATGAGGCCCTGCATATTGATAGGGCCGTGATTTACTTATATTTATTATTACACCGCCCGCATTTTGGGGCTGCTACCCCAAAATGCGTACCTGATGCCCACTGGCGGGGGGGGCCTCTTGTCCCCCGCCCATACGTTTATTTAAGTCCGGCGCGCGGCCTAAGCCGTCCTATTTTGTATTGTACCCCGGGGGCTCCGCCCCCGGGGAATTTCTTTGTTTAAAATAAAGACGACTTACTCTGTTCTTATCAGCTTAATATCTGATACGTTGTGACGTATTCGCGCCCTCCGGGGGACGAGGCTTGGCCGAGGGTAGAGTCGGGGGCGCAGTGCCCGAGCGAGGCGAACGATATTAATAGTATATTTAGCGTTTTGCAGCAGGAGCGGGTCAAAACAATATTGTAACGGCTTAAAAAGCCGCATCGTGGGACTTAAGGAGCTGTCGAGGAGAGACGAAGAAGACGGAAAGGCCGACAGGCGGGTCACCCATGGGTCCGCCGCCGCGCCGCCGCACACGTCCCGAGCCATACCGCCGCCGAAGGAGCACAAGGGCACTCGAGGGGGACGCCCCGCAGAAGTCCGCGTCGGACGCTGAGCCGCCACCCCCAGGAGCGGGCGGACGGTCCCGCCGCCTCCGCCGACGCGAGGACATGCCCGTCGGCGCGGTCACGGTCTGGCCAGCCGGGCCGCCGGACGTCGGCCAGAGATTACGGCACGGCCAGCCGTACTCACCCTATCACGCCCGTTTTAAATACCGCGGGCCGGTGGAGCGGATCCAGGAAGGAGGAATCCGGCAGCAGGATATGGCGCGGATGGCTGGGACAGAAAGCGGATTCGGTGCGCAAGCGCGGGGGCCCGAGGTGATCCCGCCGGGCCGCAGGATCGTCACTGCCGTGTCAGCCACGACGTGAGCTGCCCATCCCGACCACCGTCATCGAATCGAGAGGATTTGTGTGAGATCGCCGCTCCGGTAGGCAAAGTGAAACAGTGATTCCGCTCGCGGCCGGTGCCCTCGTGTCCGCTAATCGCGCCTGGTGAAGAAGTGCGTATCGAGAGAATACCATAGTCCCGCGTGTACCGTGACGTCGAGAAAACGTCGTGTGGGCCGGCCGAGAGCGGATCAATTTGAGATATCGTTGGTTCTCGCCTCCTCGGGGACTTCGTCGCGACCGGTAGTCATCGTGTGCGTATTTGTGTGTGGTTGCGGGGCGAGTCCCGCCCGCGCGCGTGTGTGTGACCTCGCGCCCGCCTATTGTGCCGCGTACCGCGAGTGATTAGAGGTGCGTAATAAGACGTTGATTGCGCCGGGGAGCGACGGGGACGATCACGCGCCGGGCGCGTTCGTGCAGGTTGCGTGTTGCGTGTGCCGGGCGCCGCGTCAGCTGTTGACCCGCGTGCCCGCGCGGGGCGATTGCACAGGCGAGTGCATCGTGTGTCGCGCGGTGTGCATCGGGGGTGCGAAGCGGCGTGGCGGGCCGCGGACTTGGCGTTTTCAATATCGTGTTTCGTGTATGCGCGTGTAACGTTTCGTGTTCCGCGAAAATGCGTGGTGTGCCTCGCGTTGCGTGTATGTGTGTGTAGTCGCGTGTGAGATTTGGATGGATGGATGAGTGTGTATTCGGGTGTGTGTCGGTTGGATGACCGCGTGTTGGTGTCCGCGTGTAAGATCTGATTCCGTTTCCGTGTCCCGCGTGCAGTTGGAATTTCGTACCGAGATTGCATACCGTCGGGTCCACACACATCCATATCTTCGCCGTTATCTTTTCTGTTCTTTCCGACGAATAGTTCTCCGCGAACTTTATTGAAATATATCCCTATTATTATTTTATTAGAACCGCTTTTGCTTTAACTTTATTTCTCTGTTTTATGCGCTACGCTCCCTCCCCTCATTCCCCTAATACCATCACGAATTCCGCCCTGAGCTACGACGATCTCGCGAAGATTCTGTTATTGCAAGGACGTGTGAGCAAGTAAAAACCTGGTGCGCGTGATCGCACCTGGCGCCCAGTTTTCGCGTATTGCCTTTCGCGACTCGACAGTAGATTGAGATAATTTGCGGGAACGCCCCCGCGAGTGGCGACTCGCGGGAAAACGGATACAGTCCCCATAGGGGACTCAGAATATTAAACTGATTTTTGAGCCTAGGCGGGGGTCCGGGGCTTGCTCCGACCTTGCCACGGGTCGACTCGGCCTTGCAGTGCCGTCGAGTCCGGCCCAATAATCAATTTCAAACTCAAAAATCCGTTTAATATAATGAGTCCATCTGATAAGACCTTTTTAGCTTAAAAATTCCGAAATTCGAGTGTGAGTGTCCGCGTGCGTGTGCCGGCCGAGAAGCGAAGTCCGTCGTGTTTCTAAGTGTTAGTTTCGTTAAACTCGCGTGTTTCCGATTAAATTCACCTATTTTTGATCAAAATCCGTTGGGAAATACGCGAGTTACGCGATTTTAAAGTGCCGCGAGTTTAAGTGTCAAGTGCCATCCGCCCTCGCTCTGCAGCCGTGCGTCCAAGTCCCGCGCGGCGTCCCGGTGTGTGTGGTGATCGCGGGTGCGGCGGGTATATGCTATTTACTAAGTGGTGTGTCTGTCGATTTCGGTGCGTTGGCCATATGTGACCTTTGTACCGGCGTTGAGAGATACATCGCGGGCGTCCCTGTGGACGGGTAACGCCGCCCGCCGCCTCCGCGGTCTCCGCGCGCTGCCGGGCGCCGGGTGCATATGACTTTTTATTTATTTATTAATATTTATTTATTTATTTTTACTACACACGTGCAATATAACCTCCAAGCATGTCAGGGACGCACGGTAATGAGCCGCTCGTGGTCATGCTCGCCTACCCGCTGCCGGGGAGAGTTTGCTGTCCCCGGTGCTGGGTGGGCGACAGCGGCCATGGGAAACCGCAGGGATACTGTGACCCGGCTCATCTCGCGAAACATCAGAAGAAAATGCACCCGGGGGACACCGTCTCGTACAAATGCGCCATTTGCAATTATCGGGAAAAACAGCGTACCCGCTTAAAGACGTTAAGCCCACTACACGAGAGAGCACGGTGCCCCCGGGAGCCGGGTCACAGCGCGGATGGCACACCGCGCGATAACGGCGGGTCTACGCGAGCGCGGAAGCGGGCAACGCGTGCATCCGCGACAGTGTCACCGTCGCCGTCGTCCTCCGGGAGAGTGACGCAAGGCCGCGCGCGCGACTCGCGGCCACCCGGGCGGCCTCCACGACCACACTGCACCACCACCAGCAGCAGCAGCAACAACACCATCGTCTGGGGCGCCTGCAACAACATCGCCATCCGCAGGAGAGTCCCCCGCAACATACGCGGCGCCGTCACAATATCGTCACCGGCGGCACGAACACCATCGCCGCCGGTGACAGTTAACCATAGAGTACGCGGAGTACTCAGAGTGACGCCGCTGTTACGTCGCGGTTTGAGATCCGCTAGTAACGTTGTTTTCTTTACCTTTTAGCACCACTACCTCGGCGCAGCGCAAAAGGCCCTCTCCTTCGTTGTTTAGGGTCAGTCTGCATGCACCGACTATAACCCGGGACAGGCGAGAGGATTCGTTGTCAAAACGGTATGGAAGGGAAATAGGGGAAAATAAAATAAAGTAACGAAAGCAAAATATTAAATACTTGATTTGAAATCTACCTTGACAATTGTTCGGGAGTAATTGGGAATTGAAATACCTTTTAGTCTTTAAAAGAACCTTTATTTAGTAGCCAGGATATCGGATGTTGTTAGCGAACTTATCGATAAGGGATGTCTGGGGGTAATGGTTGATAATTTTGAACAATGTCAAGGAGCACTTGATTAAATAATAAAAGTTATACAAAGATCGAATTGCAAAATATATTTATATCGGGAATAAGGTTGGATCTGAATAAATCGAACTGTTTGTGAATATTTCCAGTATATAAATGTATATTATATAGATTCTCATTACAC